>RJWT010004488.1:0-33239 GCA_004365215.1 Cuniculus paca
CCAATAATGAGATGTCTTTAGTCTGGAAGTCCTAGCCTTCCCAGAACCTTCGGGCTTCTCACTTGTAAAATGAGAGGGCTGGACTGGATGCCTCGCCGGGTACTTTTCAGCTCTAAGGTTCTCTGATAACTATGTGTCCTCTTGTGAAGCAGCCCCTCCGCCCGACGAGCCCCTCTCCCTCCAGCGGGGGCCTGACCTCCCTCCACCAGAGGCCTGCCCGCGTCGGCGAGGTCGCTTAAGGTCCGCGGGGCGCAGGGGCTCTCCACCCCCACCCCCGGGGCCTCGGCAGCCGGAGGGGGATAGGAACAGCGTTAGCCGGACTCCAAGGCATTCAAACCAGGTCAGAAGATTAAGGTCCGAGTGGCAGGAAGTGACCCTGTGCGACAGGCAAGTGCCTGAGACTGCTCCAGCCCAGGGAAGTTGGAGTAGACGGGGCCGCAGCCAGGAGCCCACCGACCGCTGCAAAGTTCCCCGTCGGTGCTCTTGCACTCCGCCCACCCGTGTCACGGAAATGCAACCAGCACGTCTCCTGGGCGCCACTTACGGGTTCGAGGTGGGAGAGGTGGGAACACAGTAGGAAAAAGCAAACCCCACTGCTTACTCGCTGGCTAAACAGGTGAGTGGAACCGAAGGCTAAACTAAGGGGCAAAGACAGGGCTCGTCTTGCTTCGCGATACTCACTGAGCCGAGGCTGCGAGAGGTAGTTCCTGCTGACTGCCAGCGCCTGCTCCCGAGCTCCCGCCACTGGCCCACTGGTGGGTACGGGCAGCTCGGGTGCGGCCCCGTTCACCATCCCCCGCATCGCCCGCAGCGCCATCTTGTCTCCTCCGTCCCGACTGGCCCCGCAGGAGCGCCGCGCAGGCGCAGATATACCAAAGCGGCCCGCGCGCCTGGCTCCGCCCATGCGCGCTGCGGATCCTCGGCCTGGCCACGCCCCTTCGCGGCTCCCCGCCCCCCGCCTCGTGACCGGGGCCCCGCGGGGGCGGAGTTTAGCCGGCCGGCGAGAGGAGCTGACCAGCGTGCTGGGAGGGCGGGCGCGGGCGAGGAGGAGGGAAAAGGGAAGCGAAAGAGGGGCGCAGGCAAAGGCGGGACTGGGAAGCCGGGTAAGCGAGGACGGAGGCGCTTTCCACGAGAGGGAGGGAAGAGGTGGGCAGACACGTACGAGAAAAGGTCAGCTGATGTCCGTGGCAGAGCAGCTTCTCACTGGATTAACTACAGAAGACTCAAGCTATGGAAACCACCTTGAAAATCAGAGGAAATATAAAACCATCCCCTGGCTTTACAGCCTTCCTACCCGGTTCGTGCACTCGTGTGTCCATTCTGCAGACCTACTGTCTTGTCTTAAGGTGTGCATAGCCAGGTGGAAAATAGAAACCGATTTGAAAGCCACCTAAGGGAGCGGGTGACCAACACAGGGTGCAGAGCTGGCTGTGCAAGATGACCGTCCAGGCTGGGGCTGATTGGGGTGGTCTTTACGGGAGAGAAAGGAAGGAGAAACTTTGCTGGTGTAGGGGGAAAAGAAGAAAAACTTAATCTGTTCTACGGATCTGTTAAGTTTCCAAGAAGGTATCTGGGCTGAACTGAGATAAGATTTGTGACTTATCAACAGGTTAATGTGGAGAGGAAAGGGACAAACCAAAGCCAACGCCCACCCCGGCCCTGTGCTGGGAACTGAACCCAAGGCCTGAACTCAGGCCCTTTGCACTGAGCTACGTCCCCTGCTCTTTTTATTTAATAAAGGCAAGGTCTTTTTATTTAATTGAGGCAAGGTCTTGCTAAATTGCCCAGACTAAGGTTTAAACTTGTGAGCCTTCTGACTCAGGCTTCCCAGTGTTAGGATTGCACGTGACACCACACCTAGTTAAACTGATTTTTAATAGATTACTAAGATTGGAGAGTATATAAAGGAAAAGTATCCTGCCATCAAATTTGAAATGTTATCAGAGATGGAGAAAACCCAGAATACATGTCCTAGAAGACAAAAGAAGAGAAAATTTTCAGGAAGGGCTATATAATGTTGAGAGAGACACTAGTAAAGGAGGACCAAAGTTTCATCGTATATAACTAATAGGACACCATTGTGATATGATGTGGAGACAGACACTTGAAGAAAGTTAAATTTTTGAATAGTACATGGGGGGTGGATTTTAGGGTTAAATTTTATTTAATGGTAGTATATGGGTTGACCATCCATAAGTCAAAAATTTAAATTCACAAATGCTCCAGAATCCCAAAATTTTGAGTGTCAACAGGATGCTACAAGGGGAAAATTTTATGCTATGAAAGTTACTTTCATGTACAAAATTACGAAAATTATATAAAATTACCTCAGGTTATGTGTGTGTGGTGTATGTGAAATAGTAATGAATTTCACATTTGGACTTGGGTGTCGTTCTTAAGATATCTCATTAGGTATAAGCAGACATTACAAAATTTTAAAAAGAAAACTGAAATTCAAAACATTTCTGGCCCCAAGCACTCCAGATAAAGGACAATGAACTGATATTACAAGTGAAGTGAACATTTCTGTTACTTGAATTTTACTTCGGGCACATCTCATTTCTATCTAATTTGGTATAAATGTCCACTGCTCTCTTGAATCGACTGAAACAAGCCTTCCTTAATGACTGATGAGATTGAATATTGTTTTGTGTGTTTCATAATTTAAGGCAAAACACAATGAAACCGACTACAATTTTTATTTACCTAGTGTCCAAAATTGGCAAGAGTGTAAGGAAACAGGAATGTTGATTTTTCATACTTTGTAGGTAAGAATATAATTAGTATGGTATTCAAAAGAGCAGTTTGTTAGTCACATATACAAAGAGAGGAGTTAGCACTGTCACTCAGGGACAGGAGATAACACTGTGTTATGGTTAAGAGGAGGCAATCTGGGGCCAGACAGACTTAGTTTAAATACTGATTTTGTTAGTTCTATGACCTTGTACAAAGATTTACCCTCTCTAGGTCTCATTTGTAAAACAAAGATAGTAATATCTTCTCCACAAAATTGTTGCAAGTATTAAAACGGGACACAAAGTTTTGGCAATAGTAAGGGCTATGTATTTCTGAACTATCATTATCCTTACATACTTTTATTGATTGATAAAACATTTATGCATTAATTAGCATGTGTCAGGTCTTTCCTAAGAGCAAAATACCATATAGCTAGTTTTTACTAAACAGGTACTATAATTTAAAATTTTTTGTTTTTTATCGTAAGTACCAAGGGAGGTAACTTGAACATAATAAATCTGTACCAGAAGAATGAAAGTGTGTTGCTCCTTTCTTAAGAATGAACACTTGAGGCATGGTGGCTCACATCTGTGATCCCAACACTCGTGAGGCTGAGGCAGGAGAGTTGCAGCAAGTTTGAGGCCAGCCTGGTCTACAAAGTGAGTTCAAGGCCAGCCTGAACTGCATAGTGAAACCCTGTCTCAAAGAAACAAATAATAATAATAATGAACACTTGTCTGTCAACCTTATTCTTTTATAGGGAGAGGTTTTTCTAAGGAACAGTCACCCTACTGAGACTGTACAATGGTTATTGCCCTCCTTTTATTTGTTGAAATCATATCCCTACTTTACTCCCAAAAGTTCAAGGATAGCTGGCCCCAGTAGCAAGGAACCTTGTCAGAACAGAAGACTCTGAGTCATCACGCTGGTTTTAATGTTGACTGTGTCTTAACGTACAGTATGAACTTCAGGCAGTCCTCAATTTCTTTTGTCTTTGAGTTTCCATCTGTAAGGAGGGAAGATTTCACACATAGTTCTCAAGGATTTAAAAGGAGGTTTGCAGAAATCAACTCACTAGACAGAAATGTGAATTCTTATGTTTTTACTACAAATATTTATTGAGGAAGAAAAATAAGGAAGGGAAGGTCAGGAAAGCCCATGCAGGTGACCTAATTTTCTCCATATAATGTGTATCTGTCTTCATTGGCTGGAAAAGCCTGATCAAGGAAAATATTATGAAGATAAACCGCAGCAGATTAAATAAATAGGCCTGTATGTGAGAAGGAATAAACTAATATAAAATTATCGTGTAAAATTTTCTGCATAAGGTAGGAGAAGCAACTAATTTTCATTTGTTGTTACATTGGCTGTTTTAAAATTCTGACCCTCAGGGATGCACAGTAAGATTCATAGGCTGGAAATAACTTTTTTGCGGAGGACTGAGATCTATGGTTCTATTTCATATGCCACATTTCTTTCATTGTCACTAGGGTCACAAAGGGTTATGAAGAAGAGAGGGGAACAGCAGAGGGCCCCCTATGATCAGAACTAGGGCTACTTAAGAAGAGATTGATGCAAATGTTTAAACATATAAATGCCAAGAAGAGGCCCATGGGTAGAAGTCTACCAACCAAGTACTGCTGTACTGTTGCCTAGCCATCTGAAGTACAAAAGGTATCTTGGAAACTCTAAGTACCCTTGTCAAATACTCTTTTGTTGCCAGATCAAGACAGACCTCTAACATCCCAAATTCTCTAATCCTCAGTGAGATAAATGTTGATATACTATTTGTTGTAGCTGTTGTTTAAAAATCTTACCAGGCTGGCTTTGAATTCACTATGTAGCTCAGGTTGGCCGTGAACTCACAGAAATCCTCCTACTTTAGCCTCCCGTGTGCTGGGGTTATAGGCCTGCATGACCACACCTAGATGTTGATACATTTTTAATGGAGTATTATTCAGACACTAATCCAGTATTATGGCTTGTGTTTAGATGTACCCCCAAAGCCTCAGGTGATCATAGGTGGGGCTTTTCCATAGGTGGCTGATCTGGAATGTGTGATTGATTCATGGTGTAATGCTAAGATTAAGGGTACTGGGATTAAGAGTGTGTAATTACTAAATCAGTCCACTGATTGGCTTGGCACTGCCCTAATCCCAGTATCCTAGATAGAATGTTTGGTACTTTGTCTCAGCAAAGAGAAAAATAACTAAGACAGCCACATAGGTAATCTCCTAAGCATGGGAAAATCTTCATGATACTGTAGTATTGAGTAGAGTGTTTTATATGAATTGATAGTCACAGAATGATCTGCATTATTGATACACGTATGCATGCACTCAGAAAATATTGGAGAGATATATGATATATTCACAGTGCCTATCTCTGAGTTATGAAATGTTTTGTTTTCTTTACATCTGTCTATTTTTTGACATGAGCATCCACTATACTTTTTAACCAGAGGTAAAGTTAGAAATATTAAAGTGTTTCTCTTTAAAGTGTTACAGCTTTGGTTTTCATAGGCAGCAGGTTCTGTGACTAGTGGTACGATAAGCATGTGCTCAGGAAAATGTAAAGTTCTGTGTTCCAGAGACCTGAAAGGAATCAGGTCAAAGGGGGCAGTAACAGATAACCGAGGCAACACAGATGAGAGCTCATTGTTTTATGTCTCAGACTAGTTTATGATTGTTAGACCACAAATGGGCCTTGGGAATCAATGAGACTTAGCTCTCCAATTTATACACAGGGAGACAGAAGCTCGGGCGAGTCATGCAACCTTTTTCTAAGTTCTGAAATGAGATAGCGATCTGTTTCCCAGACTGCAGACTCTGTAGTCACCTAGTTCTGCCCCTTCTCCTCTACACAAATTTGAATACATACAGGATAATTATCGACATCGAAGGTCTGTCCCATCCCTATCTCAGGGCACTTTGGAAGGCCAAATTAATTCTGAGAAGAACCTCTGACCCTCTGAAATGACAATCCAAGACCTGGGCTCTAACTTGGCATCAACCTGAAGCCATTTCTATGATGTTAAAGATGAACTAGCGACTAACTGGACTAATGTCTGGGATTCTCAGGAAAAATTCTAAGGACATTTGTATCATCTCTGCTTTTTACCCGTTGTCATGGTAATGTGCTTGTGCTATCTCAGAGTCTAAATCTCACAACCAGAAAGACTTTTTTTTTTTGCTTGTGATTTCATTAGAGAAACAAAAGCACTAGAATGATAACTGCTATTGGCCAAGTACATACTGAGTGAGCACTGCTATTGAACTCAACATAATATGGGCACTAGAGAACCTGGGAAGAACTGCGTGTTTCTTCTCTGAGTCATAAATCCATTGCACTGAGCTGATAGAGCAGCCACAGGTTCACTCCTCTACAGCTCTGTCACCTCTTTGAAGTAAAGATGACTTTCCTGTGCCGCCCATTATTCCTAGGGAGCTAAAGGATAAATTGTGGAGACAAGATGAACGCACACGATTCAACAGAGATAATGGGCAAAACGGCATGGAGTGAGATGCTGGAGAGTGTAACTGGAAAGAAAAAGATAAATGAGGGTTGATTTAGGTCAGGTGGTTCAGGGTAGGAAGAGAAGGAAGATTGGCCTTTCAATTAAATTAGGAAATGTGGATCAGAGGAACAATATTGAGTGTTCCAAGTAAGTCTTGAGCAATCTGTGTAAATTTTCCTGTTAGCAAGCAGTAACAATTCTGAAGCAGCATAGATGCTACATTTTGGAGGGGAATTTATTTTAGGGAACCTAGTGTTGGGAAATTCCCTCAATACATAGATGAGTTCATTAGACCAGAGTTGATGTCTTTACCACTTTTCTGATATATAAATTGTTCAGATACAATATTGTGTATCTTCTGCATGCCAGACACTTGGTGCTTATTGTTAATTTGCTTGTTAAATCTTTATGAGAACTCTGTAAGTTTACAATTGGAGGTACAGAGAAATCAAGTAGAAATCAGTCTCACAGCTGGTGAATGGCAAACTCAGGCCCCAAACTGTGATAACATTTTTGGTTTCTTGGTGCGTCCAGAAGACTATTTAGAGAAAACATGGCTTTTGTCCCCAGTAGGCATTGCTTTTCCTGCACCACTGAAGTCATGGTTATTTTTACCAGTTCTGTGGTCCAATACAATGGTCTTGGGGTGGGAGATTTTCTATATCTGGCATGTGATTAAAATTAATGAAGAGGTATCACCGAGGCTAAGAACCCAAGGTTTAGGGGTGTATTTCAATACACTCAGTTCTGCTATGGAATCCTGCCCACACCGTCAAGAATAGGTAGCTTTGGGAGCTGAATCCAAAAAAGAAAATGGAATTTCTTTATTCTCGTTCCGAGACAGTGAGGCTCTGGGAATGGGAACATGTACTTCAGGGATTCTGGTACTGTGTCCAGTCTTATGTGAAGCCCAGAGAGACAAGAACGACTCTTCAGTGTCATTATTAACAACAGTGGCAACAAATGGTTATTGCTATGGCTAGCGAGTATTTTCCAAAGACACATGAGGAAAAGGCCTGGTTGCCAACCTGTAGCACCTTCAGGAGGCAGTAGATCTTTAAGAGGTGGGGCCTAGAGGAAGGAAGTTAGGTCATTGGAGGCATGCCCTCCAAGGGACAGTAGGATCCTGGCCCCATCCTGTCTCTCTCTTTGTGCACCCGACATGAGGAACCCTCTTGCACCATGTACTTCCACCATGATGTCCTGTGTTGTAACACGTTCAAAGCCATGGGGGCAAGTGACCATGGGCTGAAACATCTGAAACCACCACAATAAACCTTTCCTTCTTTTAAATTGATTATCTCAGGTATTTTGCAATAGTAACAGAAAACTGTCTAACACAGTTATTGAGCTACGGCTGTATTTCCCAAATAGATTAGACTGGTCTCAAACAGGAGAGTGATGATACATCCAGGTGATCAGGGTTGGTGGTCAGGGAAAAGATTGGTAGTAAAGGAGAGTTGGATTTAAACTTTTCCCAAAGTGCCATCTTCATAGGGAGGGTTCTCTCCTTATGGGGATTGGCGCGAAGGGATGCTGGCTGAGGGTGGGGTGTGAAATTTCTTTATCCTCAGCCTCCTTAAATATTCTTGAGTTTGCTATCTAAGTCCCTACAATAGGATCTGTGAGGGTCCACCTTATGTTGATTTTGATTTTTAAAAGCACTTCGTTCTCCTGGTTCTGAAGCCAACAGGTTCTTTCTCTCGCAGGCATAGCAACTCCTTTGGGACATACATCTCCCCTCCTCCAGGGACCCCAATGCTAAAAATAGATAGTGGCCGTGTACAGTAACACTGTCACCTTCTTTTTTGAAGCTGTGACTTCTGAACCAAAGTGGGAGGTTTTGCTCTCAAACCTCTCCAGGCTGAGGCTAGAACACTGACATCTGCTAACTATAAGAGGAAGTCAGATCTAATTGTTAAATATTTGAACAGAGGGAGCAGGAAGTAGTGAGAAACAAAAGCACCCTGCATATCTGAGTCACGGGCACGTCATGTCCATCTCAACCCAAGGTAATCATAATTGGGTTATACGCTATTTGACCTGGAGGAAAAGCTGTCTGGAGGATGCCGAGTGCCAGCCATTCTAACTGCAAAGATAACAGAACCACTGTTAAAGAGCCTTGGGTTTCAGTCTTTGGCTGTACCAGCTAAAAATCAACCAGCCTGTCTACATATAGATTGAGCTATTGCTTTCTACCAGTGATGTTTTAGTTTTAATTTTTCCACTATTATTTAAACAATATAGATACATAATCACAATGTAAATACTGTTTTTTTTTAAATACTGTTTTTTTAATACTGTTTTTTAACTGTAGTAAGACAGATGTAAGATTTACCATTTTAACCCTTTTTTGAGTGGATAGTTTAATAGTGTTAAGTATATTGACATTGTTGTGAAACCAATCTCTAGACATTTTTCATCTTATAAAACTGAAACTTTATACTCTTTAGAAAAACTGTTCCTCATTTCCCTGAAAGCTACTACTTTCCTTTCAGTTTCTATGAATTTGACTGCTCTAGGTACCTCATATAAGGGGAACTACACAGGATATGTCCTTTGGTGAGTGACATTTCATTTAGCATTATGTCCTCAGGATTAATCCATGTATTATCCATGTGTCCCAGTTTCCTTTTATGGCTAAGGTTGAATAATACTCCATTGTATGTGTCTACTGCATTTGGTTTATCCATTTGTTTGTTGGGGTTATGGGACATGGTTATGGTTTGTGTCTGAACGTCCCACTCTCCCCGCACCAAGCCTCATGTACTCATGGTGGGTGGGCTGTTTGGAGGCAGCTGAATATAGAGTTTGTGGTTGATTCATGGTCCCATGCTAGGATTAAGTGTGTGAGTGCTACATCTGCCCTAGGGCAGGTGGCCTGCATACAATGTAAGGGACAGAATGAGGTTTGCCTTTCTTTCTCTCCATTGTTGCTTTTGCTGTCTTCCACAGCCATGAACTGTTGCCTCTGCCCTGTGCTACGCTGCCTTGGAGCCAGCTGATTAAGGACTGGAACCTTTACAAACTGTGAGCTAAATAAACCTTTCCTCCTTTAACTCTGGATGTCAGGTATTTTGTCTCAACAATAAGAAAAGTAACTGACATAGACATGATACTAAAAATGTACATAAAGTTTTATATTATACTTTTTCATTAGTCGTGTGGGCATATATGTGTTAATTTTTGCCAGGTTGATATATTGTCTTCATAATAATCTTTTTTTCCTAATTTTAACAGTAGCATGATAATCTTTCAAGTCCACATATTTAAATATTGTTCTTTAGTTGGACATTTGAGATGTCTGCAGTTTTCCCTAAATGCTACAGTAAAAGTTTTGTACTTACGCTTCCTGTCTCCATCCCCCAGCATTTTTCATTACATGTTAGACCGGATCTCTAAGAAGTAAAATTCCTAAGTCAAAAGGTATGAACTTTTTACAATTTAAAAGATACAACAGAAGCCAGGTATGGTGGTGCATGCCTGTAATCCCAGTACTCTAGAAGACCAATCCAGGATTGCCCTGAGCATCTGAGCAACTTGGCAAGAGCCTGTCAAAAAACGAAAAAGCAAAAACAGGCTAGGGATGTAGCTTAATGCAAAGATTCTGAATTTAATCTTCAGTAATACACACACACATGCACATGCACACACACACACACACACACACACACACACACACACAGAGAAAAAGATAGAAAGCAAAATTGCTTTCTAAAAGAATTATATATATATTTGCATATCTACTAATAATATACATGAATTCCAGTTCACCATGCTCAGTTTCTCTCTTTTTACAGTAAACAACTAACCAGAGCTCATTCCAGTTTAATAGAAATATATTCAAATTATTAATAGTAGTGAACATCTGTGAAGACAACCCAGGTTTGTCATGCTTGTGAACTCATGCATAGTATAGTTGACAAATATATATCTCACATTAGCGACATGATCAGAGTAGGCATTCTATAAATAAATGGTAGCTAGTACTGTTGTTACTCTTATACCTACTAATGCCAAAGTGTGATGTTTCTTTGCCTACATCTGCTCTCTCATGTCCTTAGTTTCCCAAATCATGGTTGTTTTGTATTTCCTGAGTCTTGCTTTATGGCATAGAATATAGTCTACTTTGGAGAAAGTTGCATGGGTTACTACTGAGGCCCTTTTCCCATCCTCATTGCAGTTAAGGAAGTTTACATTTGTAATCTCATGGAAATGTTATTGGAATCCTGGTGAATTAATTTCAGTCTACCACGTCTAGTGCAACCCATAGTGAGAGTAAAGACACTAAGACATATTTACAGGTAAGGGCATCCCAGGGATCTTGAGTCTGGTCCAGATGAGGGTTCACGGAACAAAGGCCTCGACCCAGGGCCCAACTCAGAATTTATTAATTCATGAGGAAGGGAGTGGTTTGAGGATAAGTGACGTGAAAATGGTGGGAATTACGTGAGTAATGTGAGTTGAGCGAGCTGGGAGGCCAGAGAGCACCTCTACATGTGCAGAGAGAAGGCTTTGCAGAAAGACCCATCTGCATAACACAATTGAGGTAGCTTTTAACGTGTAGGCGGCTGGTGCTTCAGTTTCTGGTGTGTTAACTTTTGTGCCCTGGAAAGTCATGGCCTCTTATCTCGAGGCTTCAACCCAGTAGACAGGCCTGGAGCGTTGGCTCTCATCCTCCTGGGCTCAACCATTTCAAGGGAGCCACTGAGATGGGGAAACAGGACTGTCACTTGCCTTCAAAGATTATGCATCAGTACGTTGGCCAGCCCTATTAACATTGTTTAACATATCAATGCATGGAGAAAGGGCCAGGTTTAGGTATAAAGTGGAGGTAATTGTTCTGTATTCAAGAAGAACCATCCATATGGTCTTCTACAGGTTACTGAAAAGAATGTGTGTTCTGCTATTTTTGGATGAAACACTCTGTAGGTAACTTAAATCCATTTGACCTATGGTAAAGTTTAATTCTCTTTCTTTACCTGTCTCCTTGTGTGAGTGGGGTATTGAAGTCCTCCACTATGATTGTATTCTATCTGTTCTTTTGTACCAAGTAGAGTTTGTTTCATGAGCCTGGATGTGCTGACATTCAGTGAATATATAGCTTCAATTATTTTCTTCTTGGTGAATTGTTCTCTTCACCTGTATGCAGTGACTTTGTTGTCTTTTCTGGCCAGATTTGGTTTCAGTCAGCTTTGCTGGATAGAAATATGCTACTCCTGCTGACTTTTGGCTTCTTGGAGTTTCACTTTCCATTCTTTCACTTTTATGTATATCTTTGCAGATGAGGTATGGCCCTTGGAGGCAACACATAGGTAAGTCTTGTTTTTTTAATCTGAACTTCCAATCTGTGTTTTTAATTCAATTATTATGGAAAGATATGCACTGACTTGTGTCATTTGTTGTTTTTTTTTCAATGTTTGGTTCATTTCTGTTTCTCATTCATTTAATTACCTTTCCAATGAGATATATTCTTTCTCTTGGCCTTGTAGTCATTGTTTAGGATTCTCATAATTATTTATGGGGATAAATATCATCTCCGTTTAAAATTTCCATAAATATTTTTTGCAATGCTGACTTGGTGATCATGAATTTCTTTAGTTTACCCTTATCATGGAAAATCTTTATTTCTCCTTTGATATTAAAGGACAGCCTCAAAGAATATAGTAACCTAGGTTGGCAATTATTTTCTTCCAGGGCATGAAAACCTTCATTCCAAGTCCTCCTGGCCTTTAAAGTTTCCATTGATAAATCTGCTGTTATTCTGATGGGCTTGGCCTTGTAGGTAATGTGGTGCTTCTAACAACTTTCAATACTCTTGTTCTGAGTTCCTGGCATTTTGACTATGATGTGTAGTGGGTAAGTTCTTTCCTAGTCTTATCTATTTTGGATTTTAAATGTCCCTCTTACCTTGGTATCCTTCTCATTCCCCAGATTTTGGAAAATTTTCCATAATAATTTTTGTTTTGTTTTGTTTTGAGACAGGGTTTTGCTACGTGTGCTTCAGGCTGGCCCTGGACTAACTCACTGTGTAGCCCAGGCTGGCCTCGAACTCTCTGCGAGCCTCCTACCTCAGCCTCCTGAGTGCTAGGATTACAGATGTACAAAACCACACCCAGCTCTATAATAATTTTAATACTTTCCTCAAAGGGTATGATTCTGACATTACTTTTAGGATTCTCTAGGGGCTCTTGTGCAATATTTTATTGTTTCTTGTCTTCGTTTCATTTTTATTGGGTGAGTGCTCTCCTATGTTCACCTTGTCTTCAAACATGATATGCTTTCTTCTGATTCAGCTCACATACTGCTGAGACTTTCAGTTAAGTTTTTTATTTGACTCACTGAGGTTTTCATTTCTAGGATTTCTGCTTGTTTCTGTTTCTGAGCTTTCATCCTTTTACTGAAGTGGGCTTTGACACCCTGCGTTGTCTTCCTTAATTTGTTCAGCTGCTTGTTTATATCATCGTTGAGCTTGTTGAACACTTTAGTAATTCATTCATTCAGCTGCTTGTTGGTCTCATCTTTGATTTGATCATTTGAACTATCCTTTTTAGAAGTTCCTTCTCTGGGATTTCATCCACTTCAGGATCTATGGGCTCAGTGTTTGGGGAGCTCTGAAGTTTCAGAGGCACTTCATTGCCTAGTTTTCTCACAATTCTTATTTTGTGTTGAAGTTTGTAGATCAAGTGGGATGGAAGGCTCTACTAGTACTGTGGACACCTCCGTAGTAAGTGATTTTCTTCCTTTGATGTGCCTTTGGCTTTGGGTGTGACTCAGTGTGAAAGCATCTATTCATCCTACTTAAAATATTATACTAGGGCAGGGGATATAGCTCAGTGCCAAAGTGCCTGCCTGGCAAGAACAAAGTTCTGAGTTTGGTTCCTGATACCAAAATATAAAATAAAATAAAATATTCAATATTTAGCATTGCATTGTGAGAAGGGAACCACTATCAGTAACATCAATGTAAAAAGAACTAATCATATATCAAGATATAATTTAAAACTTGTTTTAAATGTTCTCTACCCTTTCAGTAGCCTGGGAAGATAAAGGAAGTAATGATATAGGATAGACCAAGAGGAAGGGGAAAGAAAAGAAAAAATGAAGAGGAAGGAAAGAAAGAAAGAAACAATGGTTTTTAATGACAAATTTACATACCAAGAAAAGATGAGGGAAAGAGAGGTTTAAGAGGTTATGTGAGAGGAAGGAAAGAAAGAACAGGGATGGAAATATAAATATAAATGGAAAGTGAGAGAAGATATAGGAAAATTGAACCCAATTAACAAGCTAGCAGACACATGAAGTTAGAAGATCCAAATATCAACTCTTAGAGGGAGACAACTTGACAAAAAAAAGATCAGACTATTGAAGCAAAAGTAATAACTAATGTAAACTTAATACACATGCTGCAATGTACTGCTTCAGCTAATTTGCTTACCTTTCTAAATGCCAGTATTTAAGGGTTTTACCTGGTTAGTAGCTCATTCATGATGTAGTTCCACAATTTCCTATGGCACTCCACCGCCTTCCAAATATACCAATGACTCACAGTGTTTGAATAATATATACCCATACTGTTACGGCTTTTATCTAGATGTCCCCCAAAGCCTCATATGCTCATAGATGGGGCTCTTCAGAAGTGGTGTGTGAATATGGATTAAGGGTGTGTGAAAACTAAATTGAGTTAGCGAAGGTCTGGGTGTTCACAGTTAAGACACCACTCCGGGCGTGTGTGCACCAATCAGTGGGTTTGTAGCCTGGATGGACTATAAAGGGAAAGATGGAAAGCAGGCTTTGCTGCTCTCTGCCTGATCTGCCATGGACTGCTTCTCTGCTGTGCTGCCCTGCTTTGGAGTCAGGCTACTATGGATTAAATCCTCGACAAATTGTGAGACCAAATAAACACTTTTTCCTGTAACTTGTGGATGTTGTGTATTTTGTCTCAGCAACTAGGAAACTAACTGAGGCACATGTCTCTCAAGGTTCCAAAATGAGCTGTACTCTTTCATGTAACTATTCATCCCATGATCCACACAAGAAAGTTTTACTGGAAGCCATTGTGTCCCAGATACTGAACTGGTATTAGGATGTGAGGGCTGTGCCTACACTCAGGCCAGAGATTGGATTGTGAGATTGGTTTGTTTATGGCTCAAGAACATCAAGCACACTTCATTTTATCTTATTTTATTTTTTGCTCTGCACAAGTTCTGAGATTTGTTTCTTTCCAGGAAGCAATTAGGGTATGAGGAGCCTCTGACTAAGTAGCAAATGACAGGAAATGCACCCTGGTACCATCATGTCTTATACTCTATATTCAGAGCCAGTCAAGAGTTAAAGAGCTTGATGGCAGATAAGCACCAATGACAAGCAGGGCAGTCTGGTGCCTCTGTAGTTAGAAAGCTATCTCTCCCTCCCTGTGAGCTCTCCAGCCCTGCCCACCTGCCTCTGACGCAGGGAGCCAAGGGTCTGAGTGAAACTTGTTGGAGGCTCCAATTAAATCTGTGTGGACAAAGGGCACACACACAGCATCCTCAGATAACAAGTGGCAATAAATCCTTCAGCACATCCACATTCAGAGAACAGAGAGCAGAGTCCCTGCCACCTGGTGAGCAGAACAGCTGCCAGTACCTTGCTGGGTGCCTCGCACCGAGATGGGATTCAAGGTAAAATTTCCCTCTTTCTCTCTCTCTGGACAAATTTAATACTATCTTGTTATTTTTGTCCCTCATTAAAGTAATTCGACTGTAAATTTTATTAATGGTTTATTGGAAATTTCCTGATTTCCTTTCGTTTTGTTTTTGCTGTTTTGGGGTCTCTCCTTATAGTATGCATGTTGTTCTATTTAATATCTTTTTGTTTTCATTATTTTTCTTCTTTCAATCCTTATGTATCTTAAGTAAGTTTGTATTTGAAAATCCCTCAATTAGAGAAAAGGAAGGGTCTTAAATAATTGCATGAAGTACTTGGTTAAAACTTATTTTAGAATTTGGTTCATTTGGGACCTTGACCACTTGAACTGCCATTTGGAGAATGTTCTCCCAGTCCTAGCCGCAGAATCAAGTAGCTCAGCTCTTGGAATACATTCAGTGTTTGAGGTTGACACTGAACTCCAGAGAAATCATTTAAGTTTATTTTCTGCTTGTATTATGAAACTTGTTCATTATAGAATACTGTATTTAGAAATAATAAAATGAAAAAGAAGATAATTGAAATGATCAACTATAAACAGCCAGCATTTGGGTATAAAAATGTGCCTATATATTTATTTTCTACGTAATTGAACTCCAGCTGTAAATACAGTTTAATATCTCTCTCTCTCTGCTTAATTATATTTAGGGTATTTCCTAAGTCATTATGATTATTTGAAAACATGACTTTAAAATATTCCGTTTGTCACTAATAAAAATTCAGCAATTAATAATTTTGATCATTAATCTTTGGCTTACCTCTAATAATTTCTTTAGGATAGGTAACTTGAAGTAGAGTTACTAAAGCAAAAGCAAACATGTACCAATAAAAATTAAAATAATAAATGTAAAAATGTACAATTTTTTAAAAATTTGAATTATCATTATTGTTAGTACCACAATTGAAGCCACAAAAGAAAATGAAATCTTCCCTGAAACTACGATTGCTTGAAGTTTGACAAGGCACTGTGACTGAGTGCTGGTGAATTATAGGAAACCCTTGATGGGACACTAATCATGAAACCAGTATCTTACACGGGGTAACACTTCTTTCTGAGCAGGGAGTCACAGCTTAAACAAAGGAAAAAGAGCACATCTTGTACTCTATAGCAAAGGAAAATGGTAGAATGGAAGTGTGCAAGTTAAAAATCTTGGGATGTCATTCTACTTGACACCAGTTGTGTGACCCAAGACAAATCTCCACTCCCGAGGCTGACTTTGCAACCATCAGGTGAAAGTTCTGGTCTGGCCCAATGTTTTTCAAAGGGGAGCCTAAAGGATTTGGACTACAAGATGTTTTTGGTTGGTGCATGGAACCTAGACTGTCATTTTTGGGTGGTAGATAGACATAGAACAGAATATTTTTGCATAGTACATAAAATTACTTTTAAAAACAGTATTTCAAAAGCACACACATAGAGGGAAAAAAAGGAAAGTAATAGTCCTAAACAATCAATGCCTTGTTAATGACCCAAACCAGTGACTAATCAATGACCCAAACAATGACCTAAACAATCAAGATGAGAGGCAAATGTCTGATATTTAAGACGCATGGGCCTAGGCGATCTGTGCTGTCTGTTAAATGTGCTAGGTATGATTCCAGATATAAATTTCTGGTAAGCAGTGCTTGCCTGGAAGGCATCTTGGGAATTGGTAGAGTTATTACTAAGAGGTCTAAGAAATGAATGAAGAAAAGGCATAGAAAATTTCAAACATCCTACAACTATAACCTGTTGCACTTTTCATTTTAACAGTGAGCATCACTTGCTGGGCAGACTTGCTCTGCACTTCTGTAAAGGGAGCCTCACCTGGAGGAGTACCTGCCCCGGCACCACCATGCTCCGGGTGGTCCTGGATGCTCCCCAGCGGTTGCTGAAGGAAGGGAGAGAGTCCCGGAAGCTGGTGCTGCTGGTGGTGTTTGTAGCTTTGCTCCTGGACAACATGCTGCTTACTGTGGTGGGTAAGTTACAGCGTCTTTGCACTGAGGGTTCTTTGGCTTTGGGCCCTAGCAGAGAGCACATATCCTGCTCAGTTTTAGCAGTGAGCAAACTTCAGAATTTTCCTGATGGAACACACATGGAAGTCTCAGAAGTTGGAGGAAGCTGCAGGCAATGAGTTCAAAGCCTGCTAGCTATTGTTGCTGACGCCAGGGTCTCAAGGAGAAGGAGTTTCGAGAGCATCATACTAGAAAAGAGGAAGCCAGGGGGACAGAATGACCTCGCTTTTCTTCCTCATAATTCTGCCTTCCCAAGGTGCTAATGACTCCAGTAGCCTCTGAGACATAGGTAGCTTTGCCTTTCCAGCCTTTGCCCTCCAAAAATAGTATACTGTGTTGGGTATCCAAGTCTTTACCAAGCCCTACCTTTCCCATAATTTTGCTTTTTCTGCTTAATGCTCTTTTAATCTACACATTATATTAATGGCAGGATATAAATGGTTATTAAAAAGTTGCCCCTCATGAGTAGGATGTATGCCATTAAATAAGAATCTTCGCAGCCGGGCATATTGGTGCACACTTGTAATCCTAGCACTTGGGAGGCTGAGGCAAGAGTTCGAGGCCATCCTGGGCCACAAGTTGAGTCCAAGGCCAGCCTGAAATACATAGTGAAACCTAGTCTCAAAAAGACAAAAGAAAATCTTCCTGAGACAAATAGTTAATCAAATACAGTCAATTCTTATTATTCATGGTTCTATAGTTACAGCTATACTCTGTTAAATTGTTGCAAACCCTGAATTAAGCAATACTGAGTCATTTTTCATAAGCAAAAACACACACAATGCCCCTCCCACTACATAGATTAAACTCTAAAAACATTGCCCTCTGCTTGTTTGTATTAGCACTACAAAAAAAATTGATTTCAGAAGTGTTAAATGATATGCCCAAGGCTAACAGGTGCTAGAGCTGGGGTTCAAACCTCATGGAACCATCCCAGAGCTGCAGCCTCTTAGACCACACCCCACGGGTTCCTACACCTCTTCCAGTTCTCTGACCACCTACCTACATGTGAGGGCTGAGACAGGGGGCAGCGCTCACCTTCATCTCCTTCAGCCGGAATGTGTCCAGTGGGTACTTCAGATTTTTAGGTGCTTTCCACCTGTCTGCAAAAACTCATGATAGCTCAGCAAATATTGATTTTAGGTTATGAATAACCTTGGTGAGTAGTGAGTTAGACAGTACAGAATCCACAGATCCATGAGACCAACTTTGTGATGGTTGGAATTCAGGTCCTTTTGTTAATAGGATAACATGCACAGGTACAATCTTTAGTGGGTAAATGATGTTACTTGGACATCTTCCTTTAGCATAAAACCAAGCCCCAATAGCAATGCTACTGAACCTCATAGTGGTGAAAAAAATTATGTCCTTAGCCTTCATCACATGTCTTCATTGACTTTCAGTGCCCATTGTGCCCACCTTCCTGTATGCCACAGAGTTCAAAGAAAGCAACTCTTCGCTGCACCATGGCCATTCTCTAAGATCCCCGCAAGCTCCTGCCTCTACTGCCTTCTCCACCATCTTCTCCTTTTTTGACAACACCACCATAGTTGTGCAAGAAAGTGTTCCCAGGAGCACAGCATGGCCCAATGGCTCTGCTGGTACCATCCCCCCTCCAGTCACCGAAGCCATCTCAGCACATAAAAACAACTGCTTGCAAGGCACAGAGTTCTTGGAAGAGGAGAACATTCGGGTTGGAGTTCTGTTTGCTTCGAAGGCTTTGATGCAACTTCTGGTCAACCCATTTGTGGGACCTCTCACCAACAGGTATCTCAGTAGGCACAGTACTCCACAGGCTCAGGCAGTAATAGCTGTGTGCTGAGGTTTCAGATAGATGGTTAGAAGGGGAAAAAGAAGTAACACTCTGGTCCAAGGAAAGCCAGCTATTTGGAAATCTGGTTCCTCCAAAGGGTGATTGGTAAAATGTTGTGGGCTTCTTTTCTTAGTGATGTAATGAATATTAAATGTTGAGAAGAGAACCAGTGAGCAGCAGCTTACAGCTGATGTCTCATCAGGGCCCTGAAATAGGACTTGAGTGGGAAGAGCAGGAGAATCTAATGCAGTTTAAAGGACTGGGGTTCCTACTGTTCGTGTCTGGGATTATCCTGGTGTTTTAAGGCAATGTACCCGGTATAAGCTACCCTTTCTGGAAAAGAGGATTTGGCCTTAGTCTATGGGGTAAGTTTCATATTTGTTTATTTTGTTTACTTGTGCTCATTCACATGTCGTAGTCCATCTCCACACTTGCATTCATAGGCAAGTTTTACTGTGCACTCAAGTTAACTGCATTTCTGTTCCCACTTACTTTAAAAATATAAGAAAATGAAAGCCTGTTGGAATTGAATCTTGTTCAATCCCTTTTTAGGGTCGGATATCACATTCCCATGTTTGCCGGCTTTGTTATCATGTTCCTCTCCACCATTAGTAAGTAATTTACTTCCTCTTCTCTTCCCTTCACTGAGTGCCTTTCATTTTATCACACAGGTTAGAGAACAGAGTCAGTTGAGCCCAGAGAGTAATTGGGCATCTAAGTAAGTGGACTAGAACACTGATTTGAAAGCTTTGCAATTTTTGGAGTAGGGACTAGAATAGTAGTGGCAACTTAGTCTAGTTAGACTATGTCTGTTCTGCTGAAGAATAGATACTTCATTTGTGTCAGCAGAAATCATGAAAGCTGTTTGAATGTGTATGCTAGTGTGTGTGTGTGTGTGTGTGTGTGTGTGTGTGTATGCTACTATCAGTAATCCCCTCAGCAAGTTTAGCACAGCCCCCACCCCAATGTTTGGGACTATATCATAGTGCTTTGATATGCTTTGGTAAAGGACAACTAACAAAATAAAATGGAAGTTGGACAATAGTGACTGAAAAATTACAAAAAGGTTACTGCTTTCCAGCTAAGGGCATTAAAGGTTATAGCTTAGGAAAGTAAATTTGCTCAAGGAGCAAGAAAAGAAAAGGACAAATAGTCTATCCAGTAACAGTTAAATGTTCCTAATAAAATGGGGATGGAATAGAAATAGTAAGAAAAATACAGTTGACACTGACATGTAAAGTAAATAAGAATGCAAGGGGAGCCCACATTTAGGGCATAATTTAAGGGAAGGCAGATGGTGGACTCATCAGTGATTTCTGCAGACTCTGCTGACTTTCTGCTTTCCAAAAACATAACTTCTCCCTCTTATTTTTATTACCTTTCTGTTAATTAATTATCTACTTCCTGTAAAACCCTTCTTACATTTTTCTTACCTCCCAGCATAGGATTTGACTTCTACTGACCCATTGTTTAACAAGAACATTACAATCAGGACTGGAAATTAATTTTTTAATTTTTTTGTTGCTGGGGATTGAACCCAGGGCCTTGTGCATGGAAGGCAAGAACTCTATCACTGAGCCACATTCCCAGCCCCAAGGGCTGCAAATGAAATATTAATGGGATCGTCTAACAAGTCTGAAAAATCATTCCACAAAACTTTATAAAGCACTTATATTATGTCACTTAAAGAAAGAAAAGACATGGTTCCAGGTATCCAAGAGTGTATGGTGGCTGGGGAAAAAACATCCTGCAAAATAAGATAATGCAGTGTATTAGTGGAGCCCAAACTCTTTAGCCTTAGGGCCTTGTCTGAGTCTCTGCCAAGAACTCATATTGTAGAAGCTTTTCTTATCTACCAAACTGTATGTGATAAATCATAATTTTTGTTTCAATCAATTTTTGTTTCCATGAGATCACCAGTGTTGTTGTACTGATTTAGCATAATTCTATCCTAAACAAAGTATATTTAGTGGTTAGAATATCCCTCTGTATCATAACTTAGGGTTTAAAGAAAAACAACTAAAAACAGGTTGTTGATGCCCAACACAGCCGTCAAAAGTTCCTATCTGGGAATCTTGCTTACT
The DNA here is from genome assembly GCA_004365215.1 of Cuniculus paca. NCBI lineage: Eukaryota > Metazoa > Chordata > Mammalia > Rodentia > Cuniculidae > Cuniculus > Cuniculus paca. Next base: position 20,834 of record RJWT010004488.1, read on the forward strand.
GCAATTGGAAACTAAATAGTGGCCTGGGTTGGCAATGCAAAAGAAAAAGGAAACTAGCTTGATCTTTCTAAATAGAGTAACTAACCATTCTATTTTGCTCATTTTCTAGGGGGCTTCCCAGAATAACACTTGCAGTTTTACAACTAAGAAAGTCTGGGCAAACCAGGACAAGTTGGTCACTCTATTCTCAAAGAACATAGGAATGGTAGACTTTGAACAGATTGGAAATCTGTGAAATGGCATTGGAAGCCAGCAAGGGAGAGACCAAGACTGTTTTGTTTGAGAGACAATGAGTAGTTGAATGTGATCATGTCGGGAAGTAACTGATGAAGATTATAAACACAAGGAAGCACACCTATAATGAATGACCCAAAGGATTAAAATTCTTCTGATTCAGACACTTTGGGAGGGATTTTTCTCTCTTTAGGAAACATTGTTCTAGAATTGAGGGTGAGGCATGTCTGAAACTACCAACCTGACCACCAACACCCTATAATTTAGTTTTTGATAACATATTTCTGTTTGACTCACACTTTTATGTATGTTGTTAGTCTCCAATAGATTTAATGTCTTCAGGGGGATGACCAAGATATTCATTCTCTCTCTCTCTCTCTCCCTCCCTCTCATTTGCTACAGAGTCTAGCAAAGTTGTGTGTTCAGTATATTTTAATAAATACTACTTTTATTTGATTAAAAGATCTTCCAACATGAGTTAAAGGAAAGGACCTGAGTGCATCACAAGATATTTTCAACTCAAAACCTGTGATTCCTGGTGTGTACATATGTCACAGTGCTCTGGGTGACCAGTATGGCCCAGTAACAGAAAAGGCCAAATTTGTATGTTTTGGAGATCCCAGGAGTAGGGGCTAAGTAGGTACCTGGTAGTTCCAAGCCCAGGGCACTGGACTTCATGGAGGTCTGTTTCCAGTGGATAGGATGTCAGGTTTTTACCGAGATATATGGAGAGTCAGTCTTCCATCCACTGTGCAGTGGCTTGGTTTATGTCCGTGTGGTTTCCCAGTCTTCTCACCAATTAAAGTCAGTTGTGGTTGAAGGCTGAGGAAGATTAGATAGATAATTTCAAGAAAAGATAGTAAAAATCATCATACTCTATTAAAACATATGCATAAATGAGTCCTATCATGGGCATGCCATCAAGTGGCTGGCAGTCTAAGGCAGCTTGGTAACCGAAGCATTCTTGCTATTCCCTGTGCACAGTGTTTGCTTTTTCTGGCACCTACACCCTACTGTTTGTGGCTCGAACCCTCCAAGGCATTGGATCTTCATTTTCCTCTGTTGCAGGTAGGGCTGACAAACATTTCTTACAGCTCCTTCCTACCCCAGACATTACCCTATTTATATGAGGAAATTAAGGAAAATATCATCCTTGCAGGTAGAAATTATGATTCAGGAACAAGGTAAGTGTAGGGTTGCTAGCAGGGCCTGTAGCTCCCTAAACGTGTGATAACTTCCAGTGATAACATTCAGCTGAAGCTAGTTTGGGTCAGAACAAGCCCAAGGAAAGCCACGAAGTAGGCCAAGCTTTTACTTAGTGCCATGTTGTGGCCTTTTCTCTGTGGCCCTCTTATTTCATGAGAGGAGTTATATTAATATTGCCAGAAATACTAGTAGAGTTTGCAAAGTATCGCTAAATACTCTGACAGTATTTTATGAACTCTTGTGAGGCTGCTAGGCCATTTTCCAAGAGTGAATATCCTGAAACCACAGCTGCCACGCACTGGGCCACAGCCTTCCCCATTGCTGGGTGTGTAGGCACCATGTTGAATAAGATAGTCTATATTCGCTGGGGTTTCTTTCCTTAGACTCCCCTATGAAGTGAGGCATAACTAGACAGTGGTATTCTATGTTACCTTTCCCAGAAGCCTTTGCACCTCCAAAATTATTATTAGAGTGAGTAGTGCGAGGATTTGGGAGACCCATAGGGAGCAGTATTTACAATATAGTACTGACTAAGTTTTGCAAGCTAACCCTTCAAACTGGGACTCTAACTAAGATTGTCACTCAAGATATAGTAGGGCAAGCCGGGCCTGGTGGCTCACGCCTGTAATCCCAGCACTTGGGAGGCTGAGACAGGAGGATCACTGCGAGTTCAAGACCAGCCTGGGCTATGAAGTGAGCTCAAGGCCAGCCTGAACGGCATAGTGAGACCCTGTCTCAAAAAGACAAGGGCCAGGATTCTAGCTCAGTGGCCTAAGTACCTCCTGGCAAGCATGAAGTCCTGACTTTGATCCCTGGTGCCAAAAAAAAAAAAAAAAAGCCAAAGATATAGTGGGACAGAGACAAAAGACACTGAGGGGGCAGACAGAAACCTCCCATATGCCAGCGTCACCTGTCATCCTCTGTTCAGGTCTTGGAATGCTGGCCAGTGTCTACACCGATGACTACGAGAGAGGAAAAGTCATGGGAATCGCTTTGGGCGGCCTGGCTTTGGGAGTTCTGGGTAGGTTGTGCCTGGCTGGAGATTGATGTTCAGGAGGGTGGGGGTACTGCAGACCATCAGAGATGGTCCCAGAAGCTGGTGCTCCCAAGGACATGGAAAACAAGTATTTTCCTTCTTGGCCAATCTCACATTGACTTCTTTGGAAATATCACCAAGGAGAGGTTTCTTTTTCCTTAAGATGCTTAGCAGTCTGCAAGAGCCTGGGGCAATTCCAGGAGACCAGCCTGTCCAAGGGAGTGAACATTCTACATCTGTGCCATTGCCTGCCTCACCTCTGTTTCTACACGTGACCAGAGCTTTCAGTATAAAAGCATGCCCTTTGCCAGATTCTCTACTAGATTTATTGTAGATAGAATCTTCTTTGTTCCACACCACCACCTTGTGAAGAAGGAATGATTGTCCCCAGGACAGAGGTGAAGATAAGAAAGGTTAGGTAACCACCCAAATTCACACAGCCAGGAAGTACACGAGCTGTGATGAACACTGAGGCATTCTTCAATCAGAATCCAAGCTCCAAACAATAAGGTTATACTTTTCCTTGAAGTGTATTGCTTAAGTTACTAGACCTGACAAGTCACTTCTTTCTGTTGAACTCTTCCTACACGTTAAACACAATGCTAGCACAGAGGGCATGTGAGTAACAAGCTCCGGACATACAAAGCCCTGCCTTCTAGAAGCTTCCAAGCTCATTGAGATGACACCTAAAATCTTTCCAAGAACAGGGCTGCCTTCCGCCACTGTGGAAAAGAGAGGGAACAAAGTTCTGTTCCTCATTCATATCCATCGACCTAACTCTCAACTGTAAACTCTGGTGCTTCGTGGGTTCTTTTATCCCAGTCAGTTTTAAGTGAGCAGATCCATTATATCCTCTCCAGCTGCTTCAAGGCCGGCTCACCTGTTCTTGATTGGAACACAACACCAGCCTCCTGCCTTATCTCTTTCACATTCTCTCATCCTCTCATGGTGCTGCCAGAATTTCCTGAGCTCAGAGCTGGTAGAGTTTCTCTCCTGCTAAAGAACACTGATGTTTCTTCCCAAGTCAGAAGGTCTAGTAGACACCTCATCCACATATCTGGGGGCATTGGTTCAGTGGCCTCAACCTATCCCACCTCTACTCTTCCCCTCCCAGGTACTTACTCTAATGACTCTGATTTTCTTCTCCAGTGGCACCATCTTTTCTAACACTTCTGTGTCCTCCTCACATTCTTCCTGCTTCTGCACTTGGCAAAGCCCATCTGGCCACCTAAAGTCTCTAACTCACGCCCCTGGGTTTACACAGCACTTTGTGCGCATACCCTTTACTCTGGAGCTTTCCACCACATTCTAATTGTTTGTCCTGACTCCCAAGCACATTTCCTTCACTACAAGGCCAAGCACCAAGTCTTCATCCCTGAGACCCCAGAACTCCCAGTTGAGCTTAGCCCTTAATAGGTCTTCAATAAATCCTCCCTTTGTAATGTGAGTGAGTCTCACTGACTGGGTTGGGCCTCACCTCTGTATATGTGCTGCTTTGCTTTTCCAGTGGGAGCTCCTTTTGGAAGTGTGATGTATGAGTTTGTTGGAAAGCCTGCTCCTTTTCTTATCCTGGCCTTCCTGGCACTACTGGATGGAGGTAAGTCAGCAATGGGTGGGTGATAGCCCAGGGGAGACTGGAAATTCAGTCTGTCAGTCTTTACCACTGTTGGGTGGTGTGGATGTGTTTCGATGGAGCAAGGATTGCTCCGTCCTAGAAAAGAAGATGCTAGCTGGCAGCAGTGTGGCTGTTAATGAAACCCATGCCCGACCATGAACAAGCTGAACTCTTCCTCTGTTCTCTTCTTTCTTAGCACTCCAGCTCTGCATCCTGCAGCCTTCCAAAGTCTCTCCCGAGGTGAGTGGACACCAGTTCCATCACTAAGAGATACACAGAAAGGCTGGGTACAGGGACCCAGGCATGCCTGTCACAATCTCAGGGAGAAGGGGAAGGAGACGAGTCAGATTCCACAGTGTTACACCTGGGTTTCTGCATAGGGTTGTGTTTAAGGCAGTGTAGGCAATGGCAAAAGAGTCTGACAAAGATGCAGGACCAAAGACATCTTATCTTGGAGAAGACTGTCAGGGGTCTCCAGACAACCTTCCCATATAAAAGACTTCGTCCCAGACATCCCTAACAGGTGGGCATTCTGTCACAGACATTGAATACCAGAGACGGTATTGGTCTGATTCCATGCCAAGCATGGCTGTGTGAAGTCAATATCTGATCATATTGTGATGAGTTACTCAACAAACAGAAGAAAAGATTGTGGGAAATATGGCAAAGTTTAATCTAAAGACCTTGACTTTGCATTTTAAAGGTCATCAAGGTATTCCAGAAGTAATTATCATAACACATCTAGTAATTATTCCATCTATGCTTTATCTTAGTCGCATTCTACAGACACAGAAATTGAAGGTAAGGGGAGAAGCAGCTGAGATAATTTGAGGCTGTGACAAGGCTGACATTTTGACAGTGCCAGCTCCCACACAGTCGTGTTGGGAGCCTTCTGTGGTCTGCTGACACTGGGATGATGTCACTCTTTGGGAACTGGCTGTAGGCGAACAGATGTCTGGGTACTCAGGGGTGGATGAAATTGTAACCACTACTCACCCAGAATTCCTCAGAGCAAGGAGCACCACATGCCTTCTGCTCAGACCACCAGGCCTTGAGCGAGCTTGGTCCCAGTACCTGCCCAGGCTGAGACACATTCTCCCAGATGGTTCCACCACTACTTGCTAGTACCCTCTGTGCCAACAGTGATGGATCTTTTAACCAACAGCCCAAGTTTGGGAAACAGGAAACCAGGAAAGCAAGACACTGACAAATATTTTTAAGAACTTGACTCTGAGAGGTGGGGGTGGATCAGAGCTTCCTTAGACTTTTGAAACATTTCATTTTGAAATAATTTCAAACTTACAGAAAAGCTGTAAGCATAAGACATACATATGAAAGAGAACTCCCATAATCCAATTCTTTACTAACTCTTAACATTTTTTTCATATTTCTTCTTTATCTGTCTCCCACATGCATACACAAATTATTATCATTCCTTATTCTTTTCTGAACCATTTGAGAGTAGATTGCTTATGTCATTCTCTTACCCCTTACCAAAGAATTTTCCTTGAGAACAGAGCTATTTCCTTATGTAGTAGCATTCAAGTTATCAAATTCAGGGAATTTAACATTGATATAATATCCCAAGTACTACTTTGATTTTTCCATTATCCTAATAAAGTTCTTTTAGCAGTCTTTTTTTTAAAGTTTTCAGTAATAGGATTTAGTCCAGGATTATGTGGTACTTTTGCGTGTCCCATCTTTCTGTCTCTTCTAATATGGAAAAGTTCCTCTGCCTTTCTTTATCTTTCATGGCATCTATTTTTTGAAGCATAGGATTATTTTAAAGAATCTCCCTAAATTTGTCTGGCCTAATGTTTCCTCATGACCAGCTCCAGGTCATATACCTCCTGTCATCATATCATCTAAGGAATACTATGTCCTTCTCGAGTGTTTCCTCTGGAGGAACATGATCCCCATCCACCTGTCAGTGGTGATTGTTTTGACCACTGGGCCAAGATGTTGTTGGTCTCTCCATTGTGTACTTAGTATCTTTTTTTTTTTTTTTTGCGCCACCGGGAATTGAACTCACGACCTTATGCTTGCCAGGCAGGCGCTTAGGCCACTGAGCTAGATCCCCAGCTGTGTAGTTACTATCTTTCACTTTGTAACTGATGAATAGTCTGTGGGAGACACTGATATCATATTAATCTCCTATATTCTCCAAATTTCACCCCCTCCCAGGTTTATTATATACCAGTGATCTTTGCCTAAGCCAATCCTTGCAATAATATTTGATAAATGCTGGGATTTTTATTTTTTCAATCCCTCCACAACCTCAGTTGATGTTTTTCTGTAAGAAATAGTCATTCCTTTTTCTATCTTGATACACAGTATATTTATACATATTATATGCAAACACATATACTTCATTTACCTACTTATTTTCAATTGGAATCCATAGATTGCTGTTTTGATCAGTGGATTGTAGTTCCTCATTGTCTATTTGCTTTGACAGTCAAATTGTCCTAGATTTGGCAAATGGGAGCCCTTTCAAACCAGCTCTTGTGCCACTAGCATGCCATCGGTATTTTTTGAATAACGTTTTACTTTCTGGTACCAAAACTTCTCCCATGTTCATCTCATACCTTCCTGGCTTCAGCCCTGGAACCAACCATTTCTCCAAGGAGTGCTAGTTTCTTTCAATGGGGAATGGTGCTGAGAAACCAAAACGGGGCGCTTGGTCTGCTCACTGCTGTTACGGTCTCCTCCTTCCTAGGCCCCCTCGATGAGAGCTGATGCACACACACGAGTTCATAGAGAAACTTTTGCTTCCAACCCAGCTTCGCAGGACATTTGTGATTTTCTCCATTCTGTATTTGTTTTAACCCATTTTCAGGCTCTCCCTCAAATTAAGACATTTACCTATTTGTGCAATCCTATAACAATTTATAATGCTGATTTGTATGCCCATATCACTATAAAAAACAAACCCACTAAATAGTGTTCAAGATTTTTGCATTTCTTTTCCCCATAAGCTTAGGGAATACGGCCAAACTACGGTTTAGAAATTGCTCATGTTAGTTCTTTTTCCAATTGTGAGTGTGATTGTTTATACATAATGCATTTAAAATTCAGTTGTATTCATTTGCTTTTATTGGCTTTTAGTTTTTATTTGTTTCTCCATTTTTGGTACCTGCATTAGTCTGCTCAGGTTGCCATAACAAAACGCTGGGTGACTTAAACAGCAGGCATTTATTTTCTCACAGTCCTGGAGGTTGGACATCCAAGAGCAAGGTGCTGTCCATACTGGGCTCTGGTGAGGCCTCTGTCCCCGTTTGGCAGAGGCCACCTTCTTGCTGTGCCCCCATGGTCTTTCTTCAGTGTGTGTGCACAGCGACAGGGATCTCTGGTGTCCTTTCCTCTTCTGATAAGGACATGAGTCCTATCAGATCAGGGCTCTATCCTTATGACTTCACTAATATTATTTCCCTAAAAGCCCTATCTTCCAATAGGGCAAATGCTAAGGCTTCAGCATATGAGTTTTGGCGGTACACAGTTAAGTACATAACATGAACACAATTGTATTTTTTGAATATATCAAACATTACCATTTAGAAGTCAGTCTCCCCATGACCTTTCTGCCTTTGCCCTCCCTCGCCTTTACTATTTATAGGTACCGTAACAGTAACCCACTTAATGATTTTCTGGTTTATCTTTCCAATGCTTTTGTGTTTCTTCTCCAAAATAGTTCATGGGTTTTCTTATCCCCTCTTTTTCACATAAAAGCTATTATACTACATGTTAATCTTTGCACTCTACCTTTCTCCTCTCATTTGACAATATATCCTGAAAATCACTGCCTATCAGTTTATAGAGTTCTCCCTCATCATCTTTACCATTGTGTACACCATATTTTATTCAATTTCCTGTTTGGACATTTAGGTAGTTTTCAGTATTTTGCAGTTACAAATAGTGCTATAATTAATTACTTTATGTATGTGCATTTTTAGAATGTTGGTAGTAACCTTTAAATTTCTAGGAGTGGGATTGTTGTGATAAAAGATTTATTGAACTTTTTTTTATTGAACTTCTTTATATTTATCTTTATCATTTCCATTTGTTTCTTTGCTTTGAGTTATATGTGGAGTGAGGGCATGATCTTTTTAGGATCTCTTTATGGCTCTATATACTCTTTTGTGTATGCAAAGATTATCACATCAAATTTATTAAAGCTCTTCTAAGGTAAAATAGAGTACACACTATAGGGGATTGGGACAGAATGCCAAGGAAGTTGAAAGAGGAAGAAGCTCCAGCTACTAAGCCAGGGAACACTAGGGAAAGGAAGGAGCATTTGAGCTTGACCTTGAAGGAATTCGAGGAACCTGGACAAGAGAAGGAAGGTAGCTCCGGCAAAAAGAGCAACGATGGTGGAAAGACTGCTGGGGCACACGAGAGGAGGATGGGTAACCGAGTGTACTGGGATAAGGGTATGCCCAGAGGCAGGGGAAACTAGATCCGGGCATTTAGGCCAGGGTCTTAACCCAGATGTGCAAAATCTCTGCTACATCTTGCAATGTACCTTACCTAGTGAACAGAAAGAATTCAGACAGCTTGAGGAGCTTCCTGCGGTAGTACTTCTAAGCTCCCTCTGGGGATTCAGTGCTTGGCCTGTGGTCCTCCCAGAACAGAAATTGGTGCCAGATAGATGGAGCAGAAAGGTCTTAGAGTGCCTGTTGCCTGATCCTGGCCTCATCACCATTCACATGGACCTGACTGAGGTCAAGTTGAGGCAGAAATCGCACTTGAAGTATGACGCTTCCTCTCTGTGACTATCTCAGTTCCTGTCTGGCACACAGGATGGGCTGTGCCTCCAGTTTACTCTGTGACATTAGGCAAGTCACCTTCTTTCCCTGGACTTGGGTTTCCTGATCTCTGCAATGAAGGATCTGGGGTAGATGGTCTCCAAGGCCCCATGTGCACATCCTCACACTCTGCCAAGACAGGAGAGATGTGAACATTGTACTGATGGAGACTTCTTCTTGTCCATGTTCTCAGAGTGCCAAGGGGACCCCACTCCTTACGCTTCTCAAAGACCCTTATATCTTGGTGGCTGCAGGTAAGTTAGTAATGGGCTCCTTCCAGACTGGAAGAGTCTGGGCTTTTGGCAGCCACAGTGGCTCACAGAACCATCTCTCCAGGTTCCATCTGCTTTTCCAACATGGGAGTGGCCATCCTGGAGCCCACACTGCCCATCTGGATGATGCAGACCATGTGCTCCCCTGAGTGGCAGCTAGGTAAGTAACCTTGGTCCTCACCTTGGACCTCACTTGGGCAGAGACAGAAGCCATGGACCATTTCTCAGGTAATCAAGAAGCATCATTAAGCCCAGGTCATGAGCATCTCAGAGGGCCAATCTATTTCCTTTGTAGAATTACCTTCCATGTGGGCAGCCATACAGAGAAGCAGCCTGAGAAAGGATAGGGGGAGCAGGTGACATGAGCTATGCATAGCTGTATGGGAAAGTGATTAAAATTTTCCAGTCAAAAGACCTAGGATTTTGTTTCAGTTCCACAGATTAGTGTTGTAAACTTGTGCAAATTACCTTTCTCATCCCTAAAATGGCATCAGTCACCATCTAGTTCAAACAGAAATTTGAGGAATAAATGGTCTGGGTGTGGAAATGCTTTGTACATGCACAGTATTGCTGTGCACTGTTATTACCACCCATATTAACTGTGGGAATGAGCGAGGTCAGGTGTGGGCACACTTTGTACCACATACAGCATGAGCTACCAGTATCATCCACACTTTCTTCTCTTCCACTCCCCCTGCCTTTTTGCTTTTTCACCTATGGAAAGGTCGTTGTGGAAGAAACACTGTAGCTCTCACCTAGGGAAGGTGCCAAGCTCTGTACCCTCTCTACCAAAGCCTCAGGACTCACCTGAGCCTAGAGAAAAAGCTCCAGTCCCTTCAGGAAGTCAGAGCAAAGGGACAGAGAAAGCTACGTGCAAATGGCTCAGTCTCTGCAGTGAAGGGAGGTTTATGGAGCCAGAGGGGAGGCTGATAAGAAGCTGCTACAGCCCGGGATGCACTGAAAAGCACCAAATCTAATTTTTTAGGGAACAATTGTAGGCAAAGATCCCCGCTGCACTCTTGGCCCCAAATTGAATTTTTCTGGAGTGTAACTGCCTCTGGTCTTGATAATTAATTGAGTTAGGCAGTGTTCAGTGCAGATAATGCATTCCCTGCCCAAGGTCTGACTACTGAGGCTGCTGGTGCCCACAGGCAACGGCAGCAAGGAGGAGCCCTCCCCCAGCAGTACTGTTTCCAGCCCTAGCTACCGGTTACCAGAGTCTTGTGCAGCTTTCTTCAGTACCCTCTCCATCTGTAGTCTAACATCAAAGATTCTCCAGTGCTGACACCAGAGTTACCCCCTCAAGGTCGTAACGCCTGATTGTGGGCACCAGACAGCAGGTCAGTAAAGACAAATCTGGATTCCCAATGAGATTCCAGGTGATGCTCTCTAGTCACCAGCAGCCATGCATAGAAAACTAATGCTCCACGTGGAGATCGCCTCTCCAGGTTGCTGGGAGGAGCAAAGGCACCAGGTATTGGGAGCGATGTGCAGTCCATGACACAGCCTTTACCCTGTGTCCACTTGTGCCAAGCACTATGGGCAAGTGCTGAAGGAAGCCTCAGCTTTGGAAACAGGCCCACCCGGGTCTGAACTGAGACCTGGTCACTTCCTGGTTGGAACCTTGGATGAGTTACTTCACCTCCCTGGACTCTCCTCTTTCTTTCTTTCTTTCTTTCTTTCTTTCTTTCTTTCTTTCTTTCTTTCTTTTTTCTTTCTTTCTTTCTTTTTTTACTGAGCAAGATGATTTTGTTAAAATAGAACCAGAAATAGCTTAGATGATATATTTCAAACTGCTGGGTCTGTAGCAGGCACCTGGTAAGTCTTTTCATTTTATTTTATTTTAAAGAGAAAAAAGAAAAAAACAAAACAAAACAGAAAAGTCAAGAAGCAAACAAACCTAAAAACAACAACAAAAGCAAAACAACAACAAAACCAACAACAGCTATGTAGGTTTTCAAAACAAGAAGATAGGAATTTAACAATGGGTGTTATACTGCATATTGCTATCTTAAAAATAGTTGCTCAGGTTTCTTTCTTTCTTTGTGAAAATAGAGATGTTTTTCCAACCTGTTTTGATCTATGCATTTATTCCAAAGAGATCGGTACTACACAGAGAATATGGCATGTACTCAGTCAGTAAGAATTATTGTTAGCTATTTTCATAATTTTTTTGTTTGTTTGCACCATCTTGATGGTCACAGCTGTGTGGGCTCTGCCACCCTTGACATACTGGGAACAGCGCATGTGTGCCGGTGGACATGGAGTCGAGAATACACAGCGCTGCTCGAGTGGGACTTATAGCCAGGTTCTCAAGGACGAGCTGCAGGGATTAAGGAAAGTCTCATGTGGAAATTCCACACCATTCACAGTGATGTCAAGGAGATAGATCTAGGCTAGCAAGCTTCCTAGAGATGCTTGTTTCTTCAAATGAGATAAACAGTCCAGTAGTTATAACCTCTAAGTTTTTCTCAGGCAATTACACATAAACAAATAGATATACTTTGAAACAGATTGCCACCCCAGTGCAGATAGACTAGACAAATACACTGAGCTGGCTTTTGTTTCTACTCCATAGAAGAGAATATTAAAAGCAAACAAGCCATCAGCTAGGACGTGGTGAATTGTTGACTTTGGGTTTAATGAGGTTTTCTACTGGGCTCCATCGTTTCCTTTATGTCCAGAGAAGTGTAGTGAATGAATGAATGTGATTTAGAGACACTAAGTAAGTTGCCCAAGGTCATAGAGCTCACAAGTGGCCAAGGCACAATTTGAATTCAGAAGTGTGTGGCAAGTCCATGTTTCTAGAACACTTCATGCTACTGTCACACAAAGCCATGTGACCAGGGCTTCCATTTACAAAATGTTTTCTTTTCCCATATCTAATTTGCTCTTCATGGTAACTTGATAGGGTTTAGGCTCAAAATATTTTAGTAACTCATCCAAGGTCACTAGCAGAGCAATAGAAGAGCAAGTAAATAGCAAGGTGGGAGTTTTATTTTCCAAGAAATATGTATGTCTTTCATGTTCTCATGCTGATGATCGAGCTTATTTTGTACATTACAGTGACTCGTTAGGGCCTCTTGCCAGAAAGTCTAAGCAGGGACCAGAAGCACATTAAACGTGTTAAGCCTAAACAACCCTGCTCTTAGGAAAAGCAGCAATGCAAGATCCTATGATTTCTGCTCTGCATTTGCACCAGGATCTCCAAACCATAAAACAATGTGGTTGGGGGCTT
>RJWT010004489.1:0-33239 GCA_004365215.1 Cuniculus paca
AAGAACAACCATTTTGAAGAAAGCAAGAGACACTAGGGTAACCATTGTTAATCTCCTGTTGTTATGTTTTGAAAACCTATATAGCTTGCAGTGTTCTCCTTTGAAATGCTATATTATGTTTGACTCTATACTGTTTTCTTTTGCTTTTTTCATTCTGTTCTGTTTTGTTTTGTCCTATTTTCTTTAAAATTAAAAATAAAATAAAATAAAATAAAAAGATATCAAAAACATCAGACTGCTAGCAAAGACGACAGGAGCGTCTTGTGACACAGAAATTCCTCCTTCGTCTAGGTAAAAACAACTAATACCATTCACAATTTAAGATGGGATTCTACTATGGAAATAGGTTCTAGTTGTGTAATTCTTACTGTACAAATTTTTAGAAGATTTAAATGTTACTTTTTTAAGCTACTACATTCACTAAGAGTATAGTCTATGAGATCTGTGAAAGACTGATTTTCATTTGGCAAGTTCTGGCTCAAGCTTTCCAATTTAATTGTGTAAAAAATACAGGTTTCTTAGTATTGTCCATGAACATTATAAAATAGCTAACACATACACCACCTCACACCATATTTCCATTAATATTAAAATACCCAAGTCTGGCAGTTCATAATATTCATGATATTGGACAAAGAACAAGGGTATGAAGAATCCTGGATGAAGAAAAGATGTCACAAGAATCCACATTATCAGGAGTGTGTACTAATCCGATTCCTGCATTTTTTAGCCCCCAACAGTGAGTGTACAGGTTGCAATGCACTGACACTAAACATGGTTTTCAAATGCAGCTTAGAGGCTGAATGCTCCTGTAACCCTAAATGTGAAAGAGATACCTGATTATACGGGGTTTGCCTCATTAGCAAACGCCCTGCTCAGCTCCCCAGCATGAGCTCTGAATCTAAAGCCACCATCGCCCACGCCCACGAGGCGGAGAGGCCCCACAACACTGCCTGGTGGAGCGCAGGGACACCGTGAAGAGCCGGGCTTCCCCGCCCTCTGCTGCACAGGGCGCCCCTTTCTCCTTTTCACTGAGAAGCGTTTGGGATCCTCAGCCAGGGAGCGAAGTGAGGGGTCTGAAGTCCATGAACTCTGGTGGAGGGTTTGTTGGCAGGCATGGGTCCCAAACATTCTCTGGACACCAGCCTCGGCGCGGGGGAGGGGACACAACATAGACCAGACCTTGGTGTGAGACCGGTCACTGACTCAGAGGAAACACGACACAGGGAAATACAACTTGAGCCAACAAGACAAAACAAAACAAAACAATGAGAGAAACTACAGCGAGGAGGCAGGGTCTGTTTGGAAGGCCACAGTAAAATAACTTAGCCTGGGGGCTAATAAACAACAAAAAGTTACTTCTTCCTCTCTGGAGGCCGCAGCCCCAGCTCCAGGCACCTGCAGAGGCAGCGTCAGGGCCATGAGGGTCCCAGGCAGGGCCACACATGCGGACAGGACGGCCCCTCCCTGCAGCCTCTTTCGAAGGGTCCAAGAACTAGGGCTTGGTCCTCATCATTCAACCACTCCCCAAATCCCACCTCTTAACCCCATTACGCTGTGGCTTAGGAATTCAGCAGATGACACAGAGGTGGCATTTCCCTCCTCCTAATGTTACAGGCAACTGAGTTGGATAGAAATATTACAGGCAGTCAGACAGAGCTAGGTCCTCTCAGGAGCCAGTGCGGAAGACCAGATACCTTGTGACTGTGAAGGAGGCAGACGCCTCCTACTGTAGGCCAGGCCTCAAGACAAAAGTTCAAATAAATACACCCGCATCTTAAGGATTGATATTATAAATCGGTCTCTGTCACACTGAGGAAGCCAGGAGTCACCATCCCAACCCCCTACTGGAAGAGTCACTGTCCTTTAAGCATGTCTCCTTTCTATGGCTTCCCCATTTGTCCCCGATTTAATCAATTTTACCTGAGCAATTAATCTTACTGGTTAACCATAGTTCTGTCCCACCTTACGCTGACCTTGCGAGTTCCCAAGTTTTCCCCACTTTGGATCCCTCTCACCTCATGGTTTTTACTCTATAAAAGTCCCTAGAGAAGCCAATCTTTGGCAACCCACTCAGGACCCCTTCTGTCTCTCAGACAGACGCTTTCTTTCTCTTGATAAATATATTCTGCTCTTAACCTCTGTTGTTTCTAAAATTCATTCTTTGATTTTAGAGAACACGAACTCCTACCTGACATATAGTAGGTGGGGAGTTTCGTTCCCCTATAATATCACTAAGGAGCTGAGACCATCATCACCCGGCATAAATAAAGCACTAAGAAATAACCACACTGCCAATCTAGATCATGAAAACGACTTTAAGTGGAACTGTAAGACCTTAGCTGACAGGTATTGGTGATGTATCTGTCCCTGCAAACCATCAAGAATGTGTTAGAAACGCCTGTCATAGCTTATCTTCCTGATCAGGAATGGGACACTCCACAGATAACTTGAAGAGAAACATTTTTGGAAGCACTGATTTCACGTTGAATTGACCATAAGGGTTACGCCCTTGGAAGAGAGCAGTTACGTGGTCAATACTTGTACATATGTTCCTCTTAGAATTTTCTTGGTAGTAAATAGTCCCATTACAAGGGTTCTGTTTCATGGGCCATGCCAAAATGTACATACTTTTCCTGTAGGAGGATTCATTTTTCTAAATCACGGGTTCCTAGAAACCTTTGAAGTTAATATGAAAAATAAAATTTAATCTTATATTTGTGGAAATCACTATTTTAGAAATTTGTAAATCATCTTGACAGCAACTGTGGCATCATATTTTAACCCCGCCCCCCACCCCACGGTGTGTTCTGCAGACTTTTTATTCTCACTGAGTTTTCCCAGTATACTGCAAAGCTAAAACAACACTGCAGGCTTCACAGCCACTAACTGCAAGAAGGATGCACTCCAACTTGTGTGATTCTCCCCCAGGGCAGAGCTAGGGATAGAACCAAGAAGAGAAGAGAGTTCTTCATTCTCTGGGGCTCCTTGGTGAGACGCTGCTTTATGGGGCTGCGGGCAGCTGGGGGCAGAGTGGTCCCCCCCCTGCTCAGCTCACCTTGCAGGCTGGAGGCGGAGGTGTGGGGTTCCACCTCGAGAGTCCCAGCCCCAAAGTGCTTTCTCCAGGCCACAAGAGGATCACTCTGCATCCACACTGAGAGAGATCTGACTCGGGAGGCTCTGCACTTCGCCACGATGCTTTAGTTCTGCCTGGAGACCAACCAAGGATTCTTCTGCGGACTTCGTCCACTTGCCCCCTTTACAGTTCTGGTCTCCTATACGGCCAAAGTCTCTGCAGCACTTCCTAGTTCTGGTTGCTCAGAAATGGGGCTCAGCATGTCGATCATGCTTCCTGTCAAGATTTAGGAACGTGTAGTCACGCCTTTATTTATGCTACATGGCGTATATGTGGGATCTTCTTCTGAAGGTGGTGGCCATTGCTAATTCCCTATAACCTTGTTTTGAAATCCTGTATCATTCTCGTTGTTTTGTTTGGTTGGGTTTTATTCTGTTTTATCTTTGATTTTGTTGTATCTGATGGTGTGGGCAGCTATTCCAAAGATAACAAGCTATATTATGGTAGCCATTTTGGACTTACTCTTTCTTGTTTTGAAGTCCTGTATTGCACTCATTGTTTTGTTTTTATTGGTTCTCTGCTTTCTGCTTTGTTTGATTTTTACTGTGTGTGAAGGTAGGGACAGCTACTTTGAAGACAACAAGAGGCATTATGGCAGCCATTGTTGATTTCCTATGATCGTGTTCTGAAGTCCTGTGTCACTTACCCTGGCTTGTTTTCATTGGCTTTATTCTGTTTTGGTTTGCTTGGTTTTATCCTTTCTAAAATAAAATTTTAAAAAAGAATCATGCCTTTATTTGCTCCTCACATTGACTAAGCTCAGCTCGCGACCCCTCCCAAGTCATCCTCTGGGTCCCACTTGGCTCCCTCTGTATGCTATGCCACGGTAGCAGTGCTCCCAGGACTCACTGCTTCAAATGAAGTCATCGTCCTCGTCACCGAAGATCACTTACTCTACAGATAGAAAAGGCAGGGTTCCCATTCGCAGGCATCAGCCCTCTGAGATCTCCCAGCGCTAAACGCGCTGCTTGCTTTCCCTTTGAGGTAGGTTTTGCCGTCACCTCTCAGGTAACAGAGCTGGGAGGGGGCTGCATTTTACTCCTTTGTGTATGGCGATGCATATCTGACTGTTGTCCAGCTAACTGTCCCTGTGTACATTCAGCCAGTGGCCCAAAAGGCACCTGGCTTCAGGAGTGCACGCAATAGCACACTCAGGCTTCAGAAGGTCTGACTAGCTGGTTCAGGCACAGCACAGGGTTTCCATAGTCTCTCACAGTTCAAAAATCAAACGCGTTTTCAGCATCCCGTTTACATCAATGCCCATTTCAAATTCAATAGTAGCAGATGAGCCAAGAGCGTTTCTGTAGTTAGATGTCTTGTAAAGTCCCTTTAGGATTCTTGATTAAGGAATGAGTCAATTAAGCTGTCCCCAAGAAAAAGTGACTCCAGAAGAGAAAGACTGATTTTAATTGATGCAAAAACATCATTTCCCAAAGAGACAAGCTCTGTTTCACGTTATTAAGCCCCACTTTTATTACGTTTCAGTACTGCAGTGCTGTCCGGCTACCAGGCCTCTTCACCACCCTTGATGCATTTAATATTTCTGACACGAAATTTTAGTGTTTTACACCATCATTTTCCCCCATGAGTTAAGGCCATAGTTATTTCAAAATAAGATGAAAATCTCCAACTTCACACAAGCATTAATGGCCTAAGCTGTTTTGATTTCAACAGGCAGGGAGTTAATGAAATCCCTCTTACAATTTCTGCTGGTTAAGAGTGGCTGTGAACATTTGTGCTCATGAAATCGCTGCAGGAATCTTAATAAACTGCCTTCATGCTACCTCGGGAAATTGATTACAACCTTCGTGTGAATTTGTCCACTAACAAACACATGTACTCATATGCATTTCATAGATTCTGGGAGCACTTTTCATGGAGGGCAATCTGGTTCAGATATTTTCACCATTATTCTTCTGCAAAGAAAGTTATAGACATCGACATCTAGAATATTATTCTCAAATCAATAAGAACAATAAGATGGTTTTGGTCTCCTGAAACATAAAAATAATTTTAGTTTCCTGTTGCAAAACCAGATTTGATATTTTGTTTTAGATTTGGTATCTGACAACAGTTTTAGACTCACAGATGAATTGGAAAGTTAGTAGATCGTCTTCCTGCACTGATACCCAGATCCCTGGGCCGTGGGCGTCCCAGAGCAGCCATGGATCTGCTCTGGTTGGGGAAGTGCTGTGGACAGGTGAAGCCAAGTGCCCCTCGCCTGCCAGCTCTCCAGGGTTCACAGCCCGGCCTCAGTCTACTCCAGGACCCAGCTTGCGACCTGCGTCACATTTCCTAGTTGTATCTCTGTGGTTTCCTTTTGACAGTGACCATTTCAGATTTCCACTGTTTTCTCAACAGTCTTGAGCAGTTCTAGTGAGCTGTGGTGTGGGATTCTCCAGCAGCATTTGTATGATGCTTCTCCCACGACCAGTCTGGAGGAGCCTGCAGCTGCAGTGCTGCACCTGCATGACCTCGTGCTATCACTGCTCGTGCTCACCCCGTCCCTCTGTCCGCAGGAGGGAGCAGGCTGCAAGGCTTTCTGTGGAAGCTTTCCTTCCCATGCCTGCCCTCTCTGTACTGTGCACTTCAGGAAGAAGCCATTGGAGTAGGCCAGGCGTTAGGAGTGGAGGCGTTGCCCCAGTGTCTCGGATGGTAGAGCATCGCATAAACCACTCGGAATCCCTCTGCACAAGAGATCTGTGGGTCTCTCCCCTCCAATTATGCAACTATGAATACATATGTATTTATTTCACATCTCGGGTTATGACCTAGCGCGACTATTGTGTTTCTCAAGCTGCTCCAGCAAGTGCCGTCGGGAAGAAGGGAGCTCTTGCAGTTGCCTCCGTCCCCCTGCAACACCTCGCCCCACCCTGCTCACACCTTTTGCGTGTTACAGGTTGATGTGGGTTCACCTTGTGAACCTCACGCCCATCACTACAGCTGGTCAGTTCTCCAGGGGTCCCGGGTTCTTTCACTGGAAACCATGATTTTGGAGCTCAGAGTGCTTCTGGTATTGAAGCATCACTGATCTAGGCCCTACCAGCTGAGTATGCAGGGAACTGCATGTGTGTGTATTAACCAAGGCATGTACTGATCTCTGTGACTACTTCTATGTGTAACTGTCTACATCAATATTGACCTAAACGTGAGTCTATACCCAAGTCTCCAACACAAATCCATCACCATATAGATAGTTCTAGCTTCCTCCCCTAACTGGCTTCCACTATCCACTCTCTGTGTATTTAATTGCAGTATATGCATAGCAGTATCAAAACTGTTAACCCATTCCTATACAGTAAGGATGTATATATATTTGGTTTTTAGCCATACAGACTTTACCAATTACAAACAATACTTTTTCCTCTATTCCCTTTGGTAAACTTATTTCATAAACTTGTAAGATATTTAGGTTTTCTTTCGGCATTGCATGGATGGCCCTGGGCATTCTAAACGATTTTTAAGACTTTACATACATTAAGATTTATTCTTTGTGTTATAAATTTCACCTTTTCCCCAAAGGTGAGGCACTATATATCTGCTGTTATACAGAGTAGTTTCACTTCCCTAAAAAGAAAATAAATAAAAAGAAAGAAAGAGAGAAAACCTGTGCTTCACCTCTTCCACCATCCCAGCCATCTTGGAAGCCCAAGGGCCCACTGATCTTTCCCTGCATCTGCATTTAGGCTTTTCCCAGAAGCCTCCCCGAGCTGGCTTCTTTTTCTTGGCAAGCACTGTGCATTTACGATTCATCTATGTTGTCCCATGGCTTGTTAGTTTATTTCTTTTTATTGCTTAATCCTATCCACTACATGGTGGAGCCCCAGATTGTGTATCCATTTATTTACTAAAGGGTATCTTGTTTACCTCCAATTTTCAGCCAATAGGAATAAAGCTGCTATTAGTATTTGTGTATCAGTTTTGTTTTGTTTGAGGCACTGGAGATCAAATGCAGGATGTGCGCAGGCTTGGAATGGACCTAAGTTTTCAACTTGTTTGGGTAGACATCTGAGAGCATGACAGCTGGACTGCACAGTAAGAGGATCCTTTGTTTTGCAGGAGATTGCCACATGTTTCCAAAGTGGCTGCACCGTCACACTTCTAGTGGCAGAGACTGAGCATTCCTGTTGCTCCCTATCAATACCTACAATCAGGCTTTTATTTTTTATTTTTTGCATTTTAGTCACTTTTGTTGATATATAGTAGTACTACCCTTTGTTTCATTTCACAATTATCTACTGAAAAGGACACTGAGCATCTTTGCAAATGCTTGCCGGTGTACATCTTTGGTAAGATGCCTGTTTAGATGTTTTGTGCATTTTTAATTAGGTTGTTTTCTCACTGTTGAGTTTTAAGACTTCGTTTTATATTTTTAGCTGTAAGCTCTTTCTCAGACGATCTCACTGAAATGGTAGTTATCAGACAATGAGCATTGAGGGACTGGGGAGATGTTGTTCAAGTTAAAAGAATAACTTCAAGAGATTTATTGCATATCATAGTACCCATGATCAATAACAACACATTGTATGCTTAAAAACAGGCAATGTATGTTTCAAGTATTCCCACCGTAAACAGTGGTTAAGTATATGAAGTAATATAAAATGTTAACTAGCTTGATTTGTTGTTCCAAAATGCATGAACAATTGATATGACTTTTAGTTGTCATTAATAAACTGCTTAACTTAAAAAAAAAAAAGACTACTCATCAGTCATTTGCTTTGCTTATCACAAACCTAATTTATCACTTTTCTTTCATGGATCATGATTTTGTAAAATTTTGCCACCAAACCAGAGGTTAACTAGATTTTTATGTGATTTCTTTTAGATGTTCTGAAATTTTGCACCTTATTTCAGCCCATGATCAGCTGTAAGTTAGCTGTGCAGGCTTTCGAGGCTCTGTCTGGGTCACTCTTCCCCATGCAGTTCTTCTGCGTGGTTTCCTGTGCTTTCTCCTGTCTGTATTGCTGGTATTCACTTGTAAATGATCCACTCATTACTTCTATCTTGGTCTCTTTATGAACTTTTTTTTGTTTTTCAGATTCATTGATGTGTAAAACATCTTCTGCTCCTTTATGGAAACTACACTGCGTTGATCTACTGTGGTCTCATAACAAGCAACCTTTAATATAGATTGTGTGTCACTCACTGGATTTATTATTGTCTTATGTTAAATTTTATGGATTTCTGCTCCAATATTTATAATTTCTTCTACTTGATTCAGGCTTAAATTGCTTTTCTTTCTTTTAAGAGAGAAAGCTTAGATTATTGCTTTTATAAATTTCTTCTCCAATATTTGCACTTACTGGTGAGATTTCCTTTTAAACGTGACTTTGCTGAATCCTGTACACCACAGTAAGTTGTTATTTCTATTTTATGTAGTTCAAAATGTATTTTATTTTCTCTTGAGATTTCTTCTTTGACTTATGTCAAATTTTGAAATAAGCTGCTTAATTTCCAATATTTCCTATTCTTCAGAGATCAGATATTCTGCATCATATCAAGAAAAACATATTCTAAAATTTCTTAAAAGGCAGGATGTCTGCTGGCAACAAGATCCCTCAAATTTGTCAGAGAAAAACTTAATTCTCCTTTCCAAATACAGAATTCCACCAGGTAAAATTTCCATGTGGGCAGAGTTAACCATTCAGATTCCAAATTACTCCACAACTTACTGCTCCTATCTTCATGGCTTCTGAACTGAAGTCTAATTCTTATTTTTGTTCTTCCCCTCCACCCCTCAGTGGAATGTGCCAGGATTTTCTCTTTTTGTTTTTGAAGTTTGGATACAATGTTCATAGATAGAGTTCTGTTTTTATAATTATCTTTCTTGGTGTGCTTTGAATGGGCTGGATTTTAGGGCTCAATATCTACCACTAATTTTAGGATGTTTTTAACCATTGTCACATCACACGCTTTTATGTGCTCTGTTGTCTCTTTCTGCTTCTGCCGTTTCTACTTTCCATTACACATATGCCAATCATTCTGAAATTGTTCTAAAGTTCTATTTTTGTGCTCTTTGTATTTCAGTTTAGAAAAGTCCTGTTCAGAATACAAGAGCCTGAGCTCAGATGAAGCTCAGAATTCTTTCATTGCACATATCCAGTTTATTGATTAGCCCATCAAAGACATTTCTGTTCTGCATTTTTGATTTGTATAATTTCCTTTTGATTCTTTATTGGAGCACTCAACTTTCTGCCTAAATTATCCATCTGTTCTTGCAGTTATGTACTTTTTTTTCCACTGGAACTCTTAGCATATTAACCATGGTTGTTTCAAATATCTTGTCTGATCATTCGAACATCAATACCATTATCTAATGCTGTCTTTTTCTCTTCAAACTGGTTGGTATGTCTATTGACAAGTCTTTTAACTTTCGGTTGAAAGTTAAATAGTATTATATAAATAACAGCCTTGGAGGATAAGGATTTATTTTAACATGGTCAGTAGATGGGCTGTGTTTGATGTTTGTTGTGACTGTAGGAGCCAAAGTTTTCCAATCCTTCCAGTGTCCCGGGTTTGGCCTCCCTTCTTTGCTTTTGACCTTCTAGGAGCATTTCCCTTCAGAGAGTGTCTTGTGGCCCTTCTGGCTGAAACCCACTACTCTTGGTGTAACATGGGAGAAAAAAGATGTTCTATGAACTTATGATTAAGTGTGGATCTTTTAGAAGGATGTGTCTTGGCACAATGACCTTCTCAATGTCTCTCCAGATATATAGCTCTACTTCCTTTGCTATTACATGAGATAAGAAGCTAGGAGTGAGAAATGTATTTATTTCAAGTAGCATAAACTGCTAGAAAATCCAGTTCTCTGATGTGTCCAACAGAAGCCATTAATTTTCAGTTGGTTCAGAATTGCTCTGTTTGTAAAGACTGAGGTGATTGCTTCAAGAATGATCAAAACCAGCATTCTTTCATATTTTTAAAATAAGTTAAGCAATAACAATAATTTAGTTATTGCTTAACTTTTAAAATTTAATGGTATGATCCTAATCACTGCTAACATTATGCAAAACAAATTTTACCATACATAGGATAAATTTTTACCATAGATTGTTAGTAATGGAAGGTTTAAGTAGTGGTAGATTTTCAAAAACAAAACCTATAAATTATAGGGCTTTTATCTTCAATTACCACCTACAGAGTATAGGAGACAGTCACTTTCTTTGAATTTTTACTACGTCTCTCAAAACATAACCTTGGGGAAAACATCAGATGTTTGCCCAAATTCCTCCTTTGTTTAACTGCCTTTTAGACCACACGAGATCACTTCAGTCAATAATCAATGCAGTGGAAATGTGTCCATCAGTCCCATCACAAAGATGGCAGCTGTCCTCTTGGGCAGTACCCCTGGGAGGGACTTGAGTGGATGGCAAATGGGTGGCTTGGAGGAGGAGAGACCTGAAGGTCATCAAGTGTGATCAGCCTGACAAGCAAAATAAGAGGGGCAGCAAGGTAACAAAGAAAAGATTTGATTGATTTTTTTTTAAATTTAAAGGAAAATGCTGATTAAATGATTGAAATTAAGAGAGGTATATATATAAAAAAAAACACCTGGAAAGGCTGCAATTAAAATATGGAGAAAATGTGAAGGATTTTACTTTCAAATGAAAGTAAATACCCCTTTAAGAGATGAAGAGAGTAAAGAAACAGTAAAAAACAGTTCGTAGCCGGTTGGTTCTTAAAAGGTAAAGGTACTCAAGCCTGAAGACTTTCATTTTCTCAGTACAGACAAAGACAAGAAATGAAGAAGGAGGTGAAGTATTGTATGTATCATAATCTCTATATAAGGTTGGCAATCAGTCAAGCTTAGTGATGCCAGCCGGTAACCTCAGCTGGTGGGGGTAGGGGAGGCTGAGGCAACAGGATCATGAGTTCATGGCCAGCCTGGGCAACAAAGGAGAACTTGTCTTAAAAGAAAAAATCAACGGTTGGAATGTAGCTTAGTAGTTGATCTGGGTTCAATCCCCAGTAGTGCCAAAAGAAAGAAGAAAGAAAGAAAGAAAGAAAGAAAGAAAGAAAGAAAGAAAGAAAGAAAGAAAGAAAGAAAGAAAATGCTAATAATCAGGTACATGACCTCAACATCTTGTAACATTGTTCACACTGGAAAATCAGACTTCTTTGAACCATCTAAATTTACATGTATTTCCTATGATAATATATAAGCTTCTGAAACAGCAAGAGCTCCCTGTGCCCTTCTAGCTAGCAAACCAAATCAAATTCAGTCAGTAATCTCTAGCCGAACAGTCTGAAATTGCATGTAGTAATGTTTACCACGGCAACAGTTCAAGCAATTTAAGATAACATTTGAGAATGATTTCATTTTGCTCTATCAGTGTAAGCCACCTAACAAAGTAAGTCCTGTGTTTATAAATATCACTCACTTTTCCAGCCATGACAGGACCATTGCCTGCAGCATCCTTTAAAAGGGTCTAGCTCCACGCTGCCTGTTAGATAGAGGCCATAACACACTTCCTCCTACAGGCAAAGAAATTGCTCATAGAAAATGTCAAACTCAAAAGGCCAAGGACTGAGAAACCTTGC
The DNA here is from genome assembly GCA_004365215.1 of Cuniculus paca. Classification (NCBI taxonomy): domain Eukaryota; kingdom Metazoa; phylum Chordata; class Mammalia; order Rodentia; family Cuniculidae; genus Cuniculus; species Cuniculus paca. Next base: position 11,678 of record RJWT010004489.1, read on the forward strand.
TGCAATTCCCAGGAAACGTCTCACCGTTACTGAAGTGAAACATCATAAAGCCACAAGTGAGCTGCATGTAGCGCACAGTTGTTTATTTACTAGTATTTCCCCCAACTGCCTTTGATTTCTAGAGAAAATATCTTAAAGATCTCTTGTTAGCAGGTAAAAGTAATAACTCCACAATTTGCAATTGCCTGTCACCATTTTGACAGTAAATATGACTAAGTAATGTCCTTGAACTCTACTGTCAATTTCTTGAAATTATGTATAATAGACACCTTTTAGAGTATGATTTGCTAATGGTTCCAGAACACATGATATATCAAGCCAAATTTTTCAATAAAAAAGAGAAAAAGCCTAAAATGATTAGTCAGTGACACAGGTATCCATCGTCTCAAATACAGTCATAAAAAATTGTTTTCCCTTCAAGATAAACAACAGCAAATAAAAGGAGTATCTTTCTGCTGATTCGAAATGCAGCGAACTGTTAAGCTGGTAAGATAGCTAGCAAGCTGCTGAGGCCTATTCAACTGCAAAATAGAAACCATAAAACGACAATGAAATCTTTTTGTCAAAATTTGCAAAATGTATTGCACGAACCCATTTTTTGATCTCCAAATTCCTATAACATACTAGAGTGGGATGATTTCTATTTCATAGTTAAAATTCTGAAAAGCACCAGCATTTTTGCTAAGTGATAAATACAAATGATTCTCATTATTCATCCACTCCAGGTCTGCAAGTTCACCTACTTGCTAAAATTTATTTGCAGCCCCCAAATCGATACTCGTGGTGCATCGGTGGCTATGTGCAGACCTAGGCAGAGTGATGAAGAACTGCGGTCCCCAGCCTGCACATGTGTGGCTGCGGAGCTTGCTTCTTGTTTCAGCTTTGCATAGGAAAACAGTGTCCAATTTATGGTCTATTTGGTGCACTGTTGCTCATTGTGAGCTGAGAACAGGACCGAAGTGCTTGCCAGGGTGGGTGGACCTGAGGGCTGGGTGTCTCACCGGGCACCCTTGAGGGAACCCGTGTACCAGAGAGGAACTCCTGTGACCCAGCATCAGTGCTGCTGGACGTGAGTTCATGCTACCGAATCAGTATCTGTGATCGACAAGGTATCTTTAAATGGCATCCATGGCTATTGATTTTGAGCTTACAAATCAATTTTAGCAAGTGGGTGAACCTGCAAACAGGGAACGCACGAATAACAAGAACCTTTATATTTACTGCTAAGCAAAACTATCAGAATTTAACAATGAAATCAAGATCATCCAGCCTCAACATGGCACAAGGCTGTGGAGTGACAGTTGATGAAATACTGTGAGCCTCAAAACCATCTCACTCTGTGTTTCCCCTAGAAGCAAGGGCTAGGTCTTCACTAAGCCTGTGTTTGCAGTGACTCTGTAGAACGGGCCACTTTGAAGAGGGAGATTTGACTCTATGTTCAGTATTTCTTAATATTGCTCCCCAAATCTAAGGAAACGAGTTAGAAGGCAGTGTTTTAAAGAGAAAAATATGTCATGGAGGTGCAAATATAAGTGAACTAAATCAGACTCGCAAGCTTAGATATGGCATGGCTTCTCTTATATAAGAAACCGGAACTGCAAAGAAATCAAAGAGCAAAATCAAAGACAGAGGCTAGAAAACAGAGATAGATCTTTTATAAAAGGAAAGGGAATGAAGAGATGGAAGGAGGGGAGAGAGAGGAGGGGAAGCAAAGGAATTATGATGTGTTTTATACATGGATCAGCTCCTCGCCAAGAACGTAATCATTATGCACTGCAAACATGGACTCATGAAAATAAAACTGTTAAAAAGGGAAATGTACGATACCACAAAGGGAGAAATACTCCATCCACTGTGGGACTTTCAGTTCTGTGTGAGTCCCAAGAGAAGAGCAGCAGCTCAGAGTGGCTCTGAGTTTGGGTTCTGAGGTCTCGGCCACTCCCACCTGGCCCTCGGCGGGAAGATCAGCCCCTGGACGCCAGCCCCTCACAAGTAGGAAGCAGGAAGCCCAACAGAACGCTGTTGGCATTGAGTGATCTCACAACTGTAAAACACATAGGGAGATGCCTGGCGTATCCGTGAAGCCTGCATATGAGTTGATTATCAGTCTCTGCCAGGGTTTTGTAGACCTTTTGCCAAAAGAACTGGTAATATTCACAGGAGCTAAGACTACCCCAAACCATAAAGCATTTGTGATTCAACTGAAGTAGCGCCAGTCTAATGCTAATAAGTATGTGACGGACACACAGGCACATACATACACGCACACAGCACTACCTCTTCTCAGCAACGAGTCACAGTAAATAATTCATCTCAGGGCCCAGGATTTAGCCCAGCAGTTCAAGCGCTTGCCTGGTAAGCACAAGGTTGTGAGTTCAATCCCCAGTACCGCCCCCCCCAAAAGAAAAAAAATCATCTCAAAAATCAGTAAAATCATTTTTATAGATGACTTCCCAAAGAACTTAAAAATTTGATTCAACTATAATTCTTTTTTCTATTTTTTTTTTGGTAATCAAGTATAATTCATTTTTTAACTCAATCTCTTGCCCCTCATGATATTCCAACTTTCTCCATTTCAGCAAACAAAAATTACAGTCCCAGCCTCTCAGTTCTCAGGTCTAAAACACTTCAGTCATCTCTGTTTCCTTTGTCTCTCTCCCTGCAGAATCTAATTCCAAACTAAATGCATTTGTTGTTTCCAGTTCCTTGTCAGCATGAAAGCTCCAAAAAGGGATTTCTGCTTCTGCCATCCAGTGCTGACTCCACTTGGCTGGAATAGAAGATGTGCAAATGTTTCTCGAGCATAAACATTGCAGTCTCTCATACCCAACAACAAGCTTTGGAAAGCAGGATATTAGACACACAGCCCTAAGCTGAGTACAATGGCATTTCATTCTGTACGGAAAATAAATCTCTTTTCTGAGGTTGTTGGCAGGAACACACTTTTACGGCAATTAGAATTTTCATGACAACATATTTCATCGGCATTTATTTAAAAGTAAATTGCTTCCATGGATGATGTGAGGGCTGGCTGTGGCACTGTGTGAACAAGCCGACTCGGACTCGCTTGATCCATCCGTCAAACTTCCCCACGATCTCCTGCTGCTCCTTCAACTCTGCCATCTCTCTGCGATGGACGATGTCTCCCTGCTCACTGGGTAGCATCCAGAACACAATAATCATTCAGTAAATGTTTCCCGAATGAATGAAGCTTGAGTGAAAGAATGGACTATAATTTCCCTCAGGGGATGCCCCGTGTGAATGCCCAGTAAGTGATCACTCAATACTCATTAGTTAAGTGAAAAAAGATGGTAATCAGTAAATGAAAGTCACTGAATAGGGGTAACTAGCAGATGCATCACTTGGCACATTAGGCTGAGTTGTTCTACCACATGAGAAACACAGTGGTGCAGAGTCATGAATAACTCGAACACTACCAAAGTAACTGTGATCATACGCAAAACACAACCCATTTCTGTTCAACTCTGCCTTGTAATGAGAGGCAGGATCAGACAGCGTGACAATTCACGTGCTGAAGCAAGCCCCGTAGTAAGAGCACAGCCCGAGTGGGATGGGAAATTCTAGGAAATGCAGACGATGATTGTGGTTATATGACAGCTATTATGAGACACGAGTTCATGCAGGCAGCATCAAATTCAGGCTGACTTCCAGAGACTGGCCTGCTTCTCTTCCATTCATCTGTCAGTTCGTGCACTCAGCGAGTCACACCGCTTCCATCAGCTTGGAGGCACCGTTTAAACAAATAGCCATGGATGCGCTAGCTGCTGCTTCTCTAACTTGCTGCAAGCTGATCACTAAATTGTCATTCATTCCGGAAGCAGGGTCTTGTTATGAGCCCAGGCTGGACTGAAACTCATGATCCTCCTGCCTCAGCCTCCCACTGCTGGAATTAGAGGTGTGGACCAATACACATGGCGTCAATGCTGAACTGGATACTCTCCAATAAACACCACGAGTATAAGTGGATAATTCTTAAGCTACATTATGAACCAAACTGCTCCAAACAGAAGAGATGTTTAAATCACCTTTGGTGTGATTGAATTGTTGCCATGGGGACAAATAAGAGTTACAGAAATTATTTCTCATGAGGACAAAGAGAAAACATATATTATTAAAGAACTACATGCTCATAAGCAGGTGCAGCAACTAGAAACACAGGTAATGTGCTGATCATTGCAACCAGACATGTGGAGGGGTGGTGAAAAATCAAAGAAAAGGGATCTAAAACGAAAGAACAGAGCTTCGCATCACCACGAAGCTACCCACTGGTTCTGACAATGACAGAAGTCATTTCCAAGGACCATGTTTCAGGACTTCCTCATGCTGTTATACTTTCTCCAAACCTTTATTATGGAGGTTGGGGTTAGTGCCATTATTTGCTCACTTTCCTTGGAAGATGCTGTTTCACCTCCACACATAGATAGCTAATGTCTGACACCAGCAGTCCCAGGGACACCTAATTTCACACCACACAATTCATTCCTATAATCATGCTACCTTGTGAACTGACACCCCAGGAGCCCTCCCGTTTTGGTGGCCTGCCTTAACCCTAGCTCCAGTTACAAACATGACACAGGGTGGTGTCAGTAGCTTGCTATCCTGAACCCACCTGTGATGCTTCTGTTATTCATGGTACTATGACAACACTTGCTAGGTGGGAGAAGATTCAGTGTCATGCAGAACCAGCTGCTGCACCTTGGAATCGTGACGCTGTTGTGTACCAAGATCTGCACTGCTTTCTTTGCCTCATGGGTTGGTGCATGAGTTCTGGGGTGCTGCTGCAGTACTTAATTGTAGGTATCACTCGGGGGGGCCGACCCAGAGTCTTGCTTCATCATGAAGAAGAAGCTGAGACAGCATAGGACTGCGGAAGGCCACCTTTGCTGACAGTGACGCTAATGAGTCACACATCTGTCTGACCTCAAGGAAGCCGAGGAAGTGTTTTAAGATTTCGAGCACGGCTGCAGGAATATTGACTGTAGAGAAGAAGTAAGACCATTTTGCATGCAGAAAAGAAAAGAAAGCCCAAGAGTCTTCTTTGGCAAAAGGCTTAGTGTAATCAACAATTAAGAGAAAATAAATGACGATAGGCTTTCATAATGTTTACGAACCTCACGACTCATGTTCAGAGTAAAACAAATTAGAACCCAGGAAAGCCACGAAGGCACAAATCAAACTTCTCGCCTCATTCTCATGCAAAGAAGCAATTTCACTCGGGTCACGCTGTGGCTGAACTATCCAAAAATATATCACCCAACAACCATGGACTAAGCCTTTTCCCCACTCATGCAACCAAACCTGTTCATTTCACAGCATCTCTCAACGGCTGATTCCATTCTTTTTCATGGAGCACTTTATATTTTCTTTGACTACTGAGCAAATCCCTAGTCTTTATGCTGTCTAGTTTCTCTTACACTTTATTTCTACAAAATGTTTCATTCTTAGCTGGGTGTGGTGGTGCACATCTGTGATCTTACTACTCAAGAGGCTGAGGCAGGAGGATCACCATGTGTTTGAGGCCAGCTTGGACTATAGAGTGAGACTCTGTCTCAAAAAAATATCAAAAATTTTTTGGTCTTATAAAAGAAGTAGTAGCTTTCATGACCTTTCATAGAGAGCACTAGCCCTTCAAAAGTTTCTATTTCAAGCTAAGTAATGTTCACCTCCTCCATTTTTCCTTGCTAATGTAATAAACCCTCCATCTTCCAGAGTTTTAATGAAAAACATTTTCAGAGCCATGTCTTCCCATTTTACAAAAGTATGCATATTCTTGAACAAAGCAGACAGTATTAAGTATTCAGTATTAAGTAAATGAGGTCAAACCTGTAGCATGACTAAAGAAGTCTCAATTCACAGTCTTTAATCATAAAATGCTCCTTCTCAAATTTTTATAAACAGGAGAAAGAGAAGCAGTGTACTATATAAAAAGATATGTGGAAGTCCCGATGCCTGAGATCTGCGAAAGTGATCTCCACAGACTGCAGCAGGTGGGATGGAGGGCCAATGGGTTTACTTGGGAGTCTACCCTGAGGATCGGTGGAGCCCCCTTCTGGGCATGCCTGGGAGGGTCATGGGGTCTATGTGTCTGGCTTTGGGGGTCTCTGTCCATTTCTTTACTCCTTCCTCAGTGGCACTATTCCCTCACTCTGGGTCCCAGCCACCGTGAACTAAGCAGCTTTGCTTTCCCAAGCCCTTCTGCCATGATGCTTCTGCCTTGGAGCCAGCCAACCATGGACCGAATCCTTTGAACACATGAGCCCAATTAACACCCACCTTCTTTAAGTCATGATAGGCAGGTGTTGTGCCCTAGTAATGGGAAAATTGAGTAATAATACATAGATGCACTCAAGTGAAGATGAGGCCATAATACACAGGCTATGGCCTAAATCCATGTCTGGTATCTTTAGAAAAATAAAAGGAGAGGGAGGTTGGATGTGGAGACACAGAAGAATGTCATGTGATGATGGAGGCAAAGATTGGAGTGTTAGCTACAAATAAGCAAAAGAACATGAAGGAGAGCCAAGGAAGAACTCCTCCCTAGAGCCTGGAGAGAGAGACCACAGCCATGCCCCATCTGTTTTTCTTTTTTAGTACATGCAATTTACATTTATCTTGGGGAGTGGGTATATGTACATAATACATGTTTCCTTAATCCCTTTCCCCGTGCCCCTTCCTCCTTCCTCTTCTAAATCCCCTTGTCCCATTTTCATTCTCGTTGATATTATTAACCTTACTTCATGTTTATGACATACAATATTTACATGCACTGAGGTTACCAGGTTCCTATACACAGCTTATCTTCATTCTATGTATTTCCCTTTTCCCTGGGTATCCTAGACCCCCACCCACTTGCAAGAGATCTACTCCCTTGTCGACTACCCATCATTTTTTGTGCTCTTTGCAGTTTGCCTTCCTGAAATGAGAGTGACTACGTAGTATGTAAGCTGGTATGTCTGATTTATTTCATTAAGCATCCATTTTCTTACATGTCTTGAATTTGTCACCCTTCATGACTGAGTACTATTTCATTAGCTACACACACCATGTTTTCTTCATCCAGTCGGCTGTTGGTGGGCACATGGGCTGCTTCTAGGGCTCAGCTGTCTTGATGCCAGATTACCAACTTCCAGGATGCAGAGGAGAAAGATTTCGCTTTGGCTCAGCCACTGCACAGGTGGGAATATATAACAGCAGATGCAAAGAGCAGACACACGCAGCGAGGCTCAGAGAGAAAAGAGAGGACTCTGGATGGTGAACTTGTGTGAAAATCTAGGGTCTGTTTTGGGGCCCGGAACAAGCTGCCTAATGCATCTGGGCAAACTCAGCTACTATGTAAAATCTTGAGCATTTAAATGAAATAATATTTGTGAAAAGCCAGGCAAATAATAGAAATAATTAAGCAACTAGATGACTTTTGTTAATAAAGGGAGGAAAAACTCTAAATCATTCTTATAATTTCAGTATTAAGCATAAAAATTTTGCATAGTTTCTTAAAACCCTTTTAAGAGATAAGCTACGCAGGAAAAATGATCTCAACTCAAATATAAAGTTGTGTGAATGCCAACATCAACATCCAAGCTGTATCAGAAAACAGCAGCAACCTCCAATGCGTTTTATATTCATAGTTCTCATTTTCATGTAAACAAATGTTGTGGGCACTTTTTTACTAAGTGTGACTAAGAAAAGAAGATTCAATAAAAAGCCAAGACATGTCTGATGATTGTCTGTCATTTGACTAATAATTTAGGAAATGAGAACGAATTGAAAAATAAAAACATCAAACCCTTAGTTAACACCAGCTCATACCAATGTAAATAATTTGCAAGGAAAGGTGAGTGAAAATAGAGCCTGTCACGGTGTCTGCATGGGTTGTGATAGGAACTGTGGGACCTGCATTAGGAACTGTGGGACCTTTTCTTGCATTCTAAGAGAATCAATAATGATACACGCACAAAAGAAGTTTTCTCAAATGAGGTTTTATACACTGTGAAATATGATTAGTTAATAGAGCCCTGCGTATGCCATCACATCTTCAAATGGTAGAGGAACTGGATGGACTTACTCACCAGCACCAGCAGCAGCACAATATCAGGGTTGTCACACGCACAGGCAATGTGCATTGGTGTCCAGAAATCTTCATCCTGGTGGTTGACATTGACTCCTCTGTCAATCAAGATCTCTGCAATGAAGGCGTTGTCATACCGAGCACACTGGAAGAAGGAAAGAATGGAAAAATAAAATCAGACTAAACTATGAAATCTCCAAATTTCCATAACAAACTATGAAATTTCCATAGATAGAAAACTTCGGTACCACCTTTGGGAGATGAGAGGTGAAGTTAAACTGGGAAAGAATAACCCCCATTCTCCAACTAACCTAAAGGAGAAGGGACCAGACCCTGCACTGACAGGAAACCAGGCCAATGGACAGAGGGGATTACAGGGAAAAAGTAAAGGCAGGTATCAAGAATGTTAAAATGTATTATTTTACTGCTGAAGTTCCTTTCACCTCTAGACAGAAAATCTTCAGCCATTTACAGTAATTCCTAGAAAATCTCTGGTCATTTATAGTTAATTATTTTCCAAAATACAGACCTGATCATACTATGTTTCTGCTTCAAAACATAGATAGTTCGCCATTACCTAAAAGAACAAAACTTAACCATTTTTTGGAATCCAAGTAGACAAGCCTCTGGAAAATCACTTGAACTTCACCTCTCACCATCTCATAAGGGGCCTGCACATTCTTTCATGAGACTGCAAGTCATCGCCTTACTCGCCATGTTAGAAATGCTACCCGTTGGAATTAAATTGCCGTCTGGCATATATTCTGATGATCTTGTAATAATGTAACTCATAGATAGTCCACAATCTACTCAATCAAACCATGCAGGGATTTACTTTGTTCTTGTTCTTACTTCAAATCTCAGATAAATACTGCATGTCTAAGTCGGGATGACCTAGAGAGCTGTGCTTAAAATACTCCTGTGCTGTGGTAATGTTCTCCTGTTACCATCTTCAAATTTTAAATTTTAATGGGTATTGAAATTCCACATTCAATTCTTTCTACAACTTTGTAATTATCTATTAATTCTATTAATTTCTAACAGTCTATACTATTAATTTCTAATGACTAATACCAATTTCTCATAATTAATTTTAATAGATTATTGAAAAAAAATCAACGTTGCTCCTAGAAGTACTGTCATCTGAATTTATCCAGCTATACATGGCTAGTACAATTAAAAGCAAATTGTGAGGCCCCCACAGCTGGATATAACCTTGAAGTCAGGCAGCAAGGGGCGCCCTGCTGTGGTCTTGCTGACACGTTGAGATCACTCCAGGCATATCCCAAGGAGGGCTGTGGGTGCCCAGGACTCACTGCTGGCCTGCCTGGTAAGGGCATATGTCCCTGAGGCTCACAGAGCAGGCAGGACAGCGCTGCCAGAGGAGGACTGTGGCGTCCTGAGGAAGACTCACAGCACTCTGCTGACTGGTGATCAGCATGTGCTTCCCAGGAACATCTCAAGTCAGAGAGGGACTGTGTGAGAAGGAAGAGCAGCTCTAGCACACACGGCCCATGGACCAGGTCCTGCTTTGTGCAGACTGCAGACATCACAGCCCATAGGGCTATGGAGTGGGGTCCCAGGGAACTCCTCCCTCAGACAAGAGTGAAGGTTCAGTCCTGAGCAAATGCTGCTCTGTTCCTGCTGCACAGACCTCTAGTTTAAGTCTTGAAAAGATCAGATCAATTGCAAGTTAACAGCCCCAAAGAGGGCTCAAGAATATTTACACAGATATGACATCTTCAATACTCAACAAGTCAAACTCTCCTACGTCTAAAATCTAATAAAAATGACTGTAAATGCAGAACATATTGTCTCCCTAGTGAAAAAAAAACAAAAACAGAAAGAGTAATAAGATCCAAAATGTACAACAGATATTGTGAAAATGAAAGGGAAAGAAAGGGCTCAAAGGAAAAAACAACTGGGATGGGGAAAGGAGAAAAGGAAGAAGACAAAAGATTATAGGTATACATATATGTGTATATATGTATACATATACATATGTAGATTTCTGTAAGTTCTTTGAAAAGTTTGTGCTCTCATTGTTTTATTGTTTGATCATTTTTTTCATGCCTATATCTTGTAACCTGAACCACTACTTCTAAGATAGCAATATGGAATATATTAACTAGTGTTAATTTCCTGTTTTTTTAAAATTCTGTATCATTTATATCTTTTGTTTTGTTTTTAAAATAAAAAGAAAAGAAAACATGTTCCATGAGAAGCACCCCAGAGATGGCTTAACCATATTTTTTTTAAAGAAAATAGGACAAAACAAAACAAAACAGATTGAAAAAAGCAAAAGAAAACAGAATAGAGTCAAACATAATATAGCATTTCAAAGCAGGACACTGCAAGCTATACAGGTTTTCAAAACATAACAACAGGAGATTAACAATGGTTACCCTAGTGTCTCTTGCTTTCTTCAAAATGGTTGTTCTTACATTTACAGACAATAAACTCAAACAAAACAAAGTAGTATAAAACCAGATAAAAGAGAATAGCATTAGGTCTTCAAGTTGGATAACAGGAAATGAGCAATGGCTACTATAGTGTCTCATTTTTCAAAAGAGCTGTTCCTATTTTCTCACTTATTACTTTCAAATAGTAGGAAAGCATCTTAAGCCAATCAAATCCAAGAATAAAAGCACCATTGGATTTCAGAACCATTTCTCCATATTTATCAGGAATTTTGTATCTTACTGAGTCTTTCAGTTTCTTACACTAGGAAGGCAATGTGGTGTTTACACATGTGTGTTTGGTTTATTTCACTTATGAGTATGATCTCAAGTCTCATCCATTTACCTATAAAAGCCTCCATGTGATCATTTTTTATAGCTGAATAATACTCCATTTTATAAAAGTGCCACATCTTCTTTAACCATTCCTCAATTGATGGGCATTTGGGTTGTTTCCAAGATTTGGCTATTACAAATTGTGCTGCAATAAACATAGGTGCACATACATCACTGTGGTAAGATGATTTCACTTCTTCTGGGAATATGCCCAGAAGCGGAATAGCTGGGTCAAATGGGACTTCCAGTCCTAGCTTTTTGAGAAACTGGTGACTTCTCTCTTTGGTAGGATTGACCAGACTGACCTCCACAGTGGTTGCACCAGTCTGCACTCCCACCAACAGTGGAGAAGGGTTCCTTTTTCCCCACAGCCTCTCCAGCATTTATCGTTGGCACCCCAGAGATGGAACACCTGGTAGAACTGCAAATTAGTGCATCACAACCATTATTATAACTACATGATCAAAAAGCTGGGGAATTATTAATTATGCTAAGTAGACAATGAGAGATAGTAAAAAGACTCAATATGTCTGGAGATGAGGGAGACCCTCAGGGACCAGGATGAAAAATATACTATTGGATATGGCCAGCAATACCCTAGATATTACAGAAGACAAGATTAGTGAACTGGAAGACACAACATAAATTGCACAAAACAACAAAGAGAGAAAAATAGTTCAAATATAATTTAGTGTTTGAAATTAATAATAGTGGAGTATGGAGTTTATACTGTATGTGTAATACATTAAAAGGCAGAGATGGAAACATAATATTATCAGTAATGTTTTAAACTACATTCAAAGGCTTAAAATATTGTGAAGATTAGAGTGGGTTCAGTCAAAGGGATAACCTAAGAATACCAAGGCAACCACTAAAATACCAAGTACAGCACAGAATCCTACCAAAGAGAGAAGTCACCATCAATAACCCCGAGAAGGCACAAAAGAGGAAAGGGGAACAAATGCGAGGAGTAAACAAAATGCAAATGATAGATTTCAACCTAACCAGAGGAAACAGATATACTAGCAACAAACTTTCAGTAAATACATTTTTAATGAAAATGGCATCAAAATGTGGAATAGTTAGGAATGTACAGGGGTGATAGAAACATACAATGAATGTTTAAATTTTCAAAAATTATAGCAAAAAACACATTGCCAATAACTGCCCCCAAAGCCCTCCCTCTCACTTCAGATACCCTTATCCCATCACCCCACTAGCTGTCTGTTTATGCAGCCGTTCTGGAGTCCTCTTTCCAGAGTGTCTTTAAAAGGTGTGACCAAAAGCACAGTGGCAACCAACAGAAAGGCAGCTCCTGAAAATACGACGCTGTGTTCTCGGACACTCTATTCGCTGAATCTGGCACCACGCGACTTCCTCTTCCTCAAACTCAAAATGAGCACGAAAGGGAAACATTCTGAATCCATTCAGGACCCCCAGGCAGCCAGGACAGCACAGCTAAAGATACTCACAAAAGACGACTTCCAGAACCGCTTCCAAAAGCGGCAAGGACGATGCGATAAGTGCTTTGAAGCGAGAGGGAATATTTATACTCTATTTCTCACCTCTGTCATCATCACAAAACTGAAACTATTAACTTAGGAACTTTAAAGTCAATGTTTTAGATTCTACATTGAACCCTGATGGAATTTTGGTTGCACTTGAATTGAATTTATGTATTAGCTTGGCAAGAATTGGTTAAGGAGGCAGTGACTTTTGACCCATGAACAAAGTCTATATTTTGTACTTTAAGTTTAAAAAAAATTTTCACTAATGTTCTGTAGATTTCAAAATGCAAGTCTTTTTCATAGTTTTATCAGGGATGAGGTATGAGCAAAACATAAAATGAGTGCTTAAAAGAACATTAATTACAGTAGAAGACACATTGCTATGAATCCCCCTCAAAAAATCTCCCTTTTGCTTCAACATTTAAATTCACAGTTCAGGGAATTATGAATAATAATTTTACAGCAAGAAACACCTAACCATGCTTATCTGAAAAGATTGTGATGGCTACCCATCCCTGCTGCAAAGTTGTGACACTAACATCAGTTCCGAGTAAAACTACTTCTCCCTAGAGAGACTGTTCTTCAAGCCAGCAAACCTTCCTTCCAATCAGGTTTTCATCGTAGGAAGCAATCGCTGGTCACTACCATCTGGCTCTCAGATCCCGAGCAGAATTCTCTGCGTAATCTGTGGGATCCAGCGCAAAATAAAAAGATAGGCCTTCTTATCTGAACAGCATTACTAATTTCAAGACGGTGACAGCCAAGCCTAGTGTCCGCCTCACACAAGCTGTGTGACTCTACTGACCACATGCCTGAGACGCTGCCCTGAACCCACAAACTCTTGCATTCACTCAGCTCCCAGACTCCCTGAGGTCCACACATTTCTCTTTATTCCATTGAAACCCTGGAACGCAATCCATTTTCAGTAAGTTTGCCTCATTTGGAAATGCCCACAGGAGCTACGTGAAATCAACCACCCTGAAAGTGCCGTCTGCCCTGTGGTCTTCTGCATCGTAGGTTAAATTATTCCTCACAGGTTGCTCAAAAAACTTGGAAAAGTTTTGAGCTTATTGATGATTCTTCTACGATCTTTGCAAGCTTACCGTTTTCTATTTCCTTCTACATTTCAACTCATCTTTATTCACACTCTCTATGTCCCCCTTCCTGTGGGGGACACTCCACTCCACTCCTTCCTGGAAGACTTGGGGACCACAGAAGCTATTGTCTCCCTAATCTCAGCAGCATGGACTGATGAGGACCAACACCACCAGCTTCCTCACCCTGTGGTAGGTCCTAAATGTCTCCCTGCAAAAGCCACCGAACTTCCCCCATTTCTCCTTGCTTGCTACAAGCAAGATGCCCTCTGCTCAGAAATACTTTGAACATCTCTATTTAGGACCAAAATATCCCATTCTGCTCCTAGAACAGACTCAGGGCAGAACGATGACCAGCGCCCTCCCACCACATGATACATGGAGCTGGTGATGGGGTTGGAGAGCAAGAGCTGGGAGTCCGTGGTGTAGGCAGCTCCGTGTGGGTTTTTCCTAGCTGCCCCCAACCAGAGCCACTGTGCAAGGCCAGCACCATGTGCATGATTTCTGTTAGTGTGCCTTTGCAATACAGAGCAGGGGGGCTCCCCTGGGGAAAGCTGCACATGCGTAAACGTATCCTGATCATTCCCAACGCCTTTATCATTTACCCCCCACCTCTTCTTGATCCCGTCCCAATCCCCAAGAGTCAACCTTCTACTTTCCTATCATCTCTCCTTTATTTTACTCATTTATTTACATTTTAAGTTTCTCATATAAGAGAAAATGTGTACTATTTAACTTCTGAATCTGGCTTATTGCATGTAGCACTATGGTCTCAATCAAGTTCTATCTATTTTCCTGCAAATGATGAGAATATGTATTATTGATTCTGCTGAAAAGACTGAAAATCACAGAAACCAATGACAATCAGATGCAATTTTGAACTTGAAATTGTTTTGGCATAATGGCTATTTTGTGTGTTTTATTTCATGTGGTCAACTGACAAGTATGTCATGGATAACTCTGAAGTCTGCCATAGGGAAAATTTAAAAAAATACACAAACATTTAGAGTTAAAACAACAATTACATGGTTCATATATGAAAAGTACCTTTTACCGAGTTTTCTTTCAATGTGCTACAGTAACATTAGTTTTCTCAGCACCTCTATTTCTCATTTTCACTTTCCCTTCTCCATGTGGCTCACAGGGCCATCAGGACCCAGAAGATCAGAAGAGAGTGACAGGACAGTAGACACTGTGATTCAGGGACAGGGTACCGCGTGAAGACCATGTGACAGGCACAGTTCGTCCACACATGAAAAGACAGATCTAGGAACCTTTTGGCAGGAGTTGGTAGAGCAGGAGTAATATGATTGATTCATTTTGTATTAGTGCTAGACAGTATCTTGGGTTTATGATTTCTTAGGAGTTCAAACAAATTTCTGTGGGAGATTAGTAGCAAAATCAATTTGAACTTGTTGCAATTTCCCCAAATTTTTGACATTACTTGGTAATTCTCATGTGGTCCATTATACTTCACATTATGTAGTACCTAGGCCCATAGCATTTAGCCAGTCATTGTAATTCGTTTCCATTCATCAGTCAATAGAATACAGTATAGTACATTAAAGGATCATCATGTTAGGGAAACACAAATATCTCATCATCTCATTCTTAAGTGGAGTTGTGAGAACCTGTTCTCAGAAGTTGAGAATGGAAAAGTGCTTATCAGACTGCAGAGAAGAAAGTTGAGGCTATCAATGAGGACAGTATTGTAGTTTGCTAGGAGCAATGCCTTTTGGTGTTCTGTGACACAGCACGGTGAATATAATTAGCAATAATTCACTATGTATCTCAAACTAGGAGAAGAGAAGTGGCACATATTTACCATGAAACGTTAAAGTGCTGGACATGCTAATTGTAAGTTGGTCATTACTGTCCGAGGTACACGTGAATAAAAAATTGCCTCATGAATAAGTGTATGTATATTTCAATCAAAAAGCAAAAAAATGTAAATAAAAAATAAAACTTTTCAACAGTAAATAAATATAAAATCACTACTATATCATCTGCTATGGTTTGTGTCTAGAGGTCCCCTCAAAGCCTCATGTGGTCATGGGGGTGGGCTTTTCAGTGGCCACTTTTTCAGTGTGGAATCTGCAGCTAGAGTTTGTGATTGATTCCTGGTCCAATGCTGGGATTAAGGTTGTGAGCACTACACTTGCCCTAGGGCAGGTAGCCCGCATACAATATAAGGGGCCAAAAGAGCCCTGTCCCCTCTCTGGCTCTATCTCCCTCCTCTCTTGTTGCTTTTGCTGCCTTCCACCACCATGAATAGATGCCCCTCTCCCATGTGCCATCCTGCCTCGGAGTCAGCCAATTATAGACTGAAACTTCTACAAACTGTGAGCTAAATAAACCTTTTCTCCTTTAAATTTAGTTGTTGGGAATTTTGTCTCAGCAATGAGAGAAAAGTAAGACATTGTCTTAAACATACTTCTGTGATTTTTGTTTCTCCCAATTCTGGTTTCTAGCAAATATTATTTCCCAGACTCTCTTACCATGGGTAAACCATTCAGAATACTCTGAGTTAATTATACTTGTTACTTCTACTTACTTTCTGGCCAGTTGACCCAGATTCTAATAATGGAACAAGGTATCACTAAAAAGATTCCAATACACTTCTTACTTGCATTGATTCAGAAATTTTGAAATCCTAATAAAATTGTTATCTTTTTACATAAATGTAAACCTTCTTCCAGAGCTGTAGCTGTAGCTTCATTGCGAATGGGTGTGACTACCCTAGAACTTTTCACAGTTAGTTCCTGTGATACTGAGTTGTCGTAAGAGTGACCTGGACCTCTTTCCACACTCTGGCTTCCTGTCTAGCCATGGGAACTGGTCATCAAGGAGCTGCGTCTCCTCAAGCTGTCATCGTGACAACTGAGGCAACAATTCCTAGGCACTCCACAGTCATTCTGAGAAACAGCTGCCTTGGCACAGCCAGCTTGAATCACTGACCTATCCCAAGTGACTGCCCTGTGGCCACTCCAGATGACTCAGTCTTATAACCTCCAGATGACCTTCATGTCTCTGTTGCCACTCTGAAAGTCTCCAAATCAGTCTGTGAACATACTAAACTGCACATGTGCAATCAATCTTCCTATAAACAGAGTTCCCTCACACTCACTGGGATCTCCCAGAAGGGGTCTCCAGCAAGCAGAGAAAGGCCAAGAGTGGTGAAGATCTATAGAACCCTCCAGAGACCTGCAGAGATCTGTGGAGACTTGCAGAGGCCCCCAGTGACCAGTGGAAAAGCCCCACACAGGCAGCAGAAGCTGCAGGCGGCTCTCAAGGGCTACAAGCCCCAGGGGCTGAAGAGCTGCTGGACAGGTGGGAGCCGCCAGGAGCTGCAACACTAAGAGCTAAGGGACACTGGCAATCAAAGCTCTAAGCTGTAACACTAAGGGCTAAGAGCCACTTGTATTTCAAGTCTGGAGATGCTAACAACAAAGGAACTGCACTTTGCCAATTCATGATTTATATCTAACATAAGCAAGGACCCTCTGCCCCGGTAACATCTTGGAAGCCCTAGAAAAAGAGGATGGGCAATAGTAATGGTTATCAGCAGCCTTGAGGATCAGCCATTGTCTGATTTCCATCTTGTGTGCAGCTAAGAATCTATGTTAGTTGGTAACAAAACCGGGTGTCACCTCTGAATCCATAGCCCTGATTCAAAGGGGTAAGGGGAGCCAGTGAATGGGAGCAGGGAGTAGAGATAGGGAAGTTCAGGAAGCACCCACTAACAGGAAACAGAATGAATAATGAGGAGCAGCAGAAATAGCATTTGTGGAATTACAAGTAGTTGTGTATCTTTAGAGAGTCTGCCAAGTTCCTGGAGCTGTGGAAGGACAGCCCATCTGCTGGGAGAGCTGCAGGCTGACACCGGGGAGAAGCTTTCAGGATATAGAGGTCTGGCATCTCCTAGACCATACCCTGCACCATACTTTCCAAACTTGCCTGCTCCACATTTCCTGGCAAGGAGACAGAGTTCTGCAATAAGTCTATGGAAAGTGCCTTGCTCCTCTGCCTTCACCTTGTCAGGAAGGAGTTCTGGTTTGAAGCAAATAGGGTTCCCTTGTGGCAGAGATATAAAAATAAAACAAAATCAAAGCAAAACAAACCCAAGAAACCCATCTGGCTGGTAACTCCACAAGGACCTTTGAAATCATTCGCCGTTGAATGAATCAGGCCCTGTTGGTATCTTCGCTCAAAGACAGAAGCTCAGCCCCTTCACTTTTTGGAAGCATGCAGAGCATTCACTCTGCTCTCATTCTTCTACTCCTGAGTCACCCACACAGGTGCTCAGGATAAAAATGGACTCACAGTGCAGCTCGTGGTGTGGCTCTCATCTGAGTTTCAGTGGGATGTCAAACTAATGATCTGGACTTTGTGGCTGTGGATGCTATGGTTCTCAAAGACCGAAGGGATGTTGGATTGTAAAATAAATACAAACCCCAGTCAAAGTATGGACCCTAAAATCACATCCCTTGGAAATGTGAGGAGTCCCCTTTTGACCATGTACACCATTCTCTTCTTGTCTGAGCACCCTGCAGCCACCACTTGCTAGAAATGTCAGAACCATCCAGCTGTCTCAGTGACAACACCACGCTCATCGCTCTGACCCTTCGTTGTCCTGCTGCTTCATGCTGGTCTTCCTGAGTGGGCACGCCCACACTCTATCCCACAGGAAAGCCACAGGTGCCACTCTTGGAGGGGCCCCATCCCCTGCTGTGAATGGTCTGGTCTCCTTGCTGGAACTCACCCTTGAATGTTTTGGTCTCTTCCTTCTGGAACAGCAAAGCAAGGCACACTTTATGCCGCTTGCTTTTGAAGATGCTAAACCACTGGACTGCGGGAACTGCGGCCAGAACCAGCTGCTGCTACCTCTGCTTCTCACAGCCCCTCCGACCGTAAGGAAATTCAGTGAAGCCCAAGAGCAGCTCACCAAGTCTCGCATAAAAATGGCACAGACACTGCAGCCCTTAAAATCTAAATGTCTAATTAAAACACAGTCCTTTTTTTGTATGTTTGTTTTATTATATGAAGCACACATGCTTGCCATTTGAAGTGTTCAAGCAACATGTAAAATGAAACAGCAAAAACTAAGACATCACTTTCTTTCCCCACTTTGAGTCACTTTCAGAAATTCTTGTCTAGCCTTCAAGCTATCTTCCTTGCTTAGTATGTGTAGGTCTGTCTGTCTGTCTGTCTGTCTGTGTGTCTTTATCATCTATCTCATTGCATTACGTGTACTTTTCTTCCTTCTGTGTTTTTTTTTTTTGGTCATATACCAACATATCATGAGCATTTTTCATATCTATTGTAGCTCAATATTTTAAGCAGCTACAAGAATTCTACTGTCGAAATGCCTATTTTTATGTTAGAACTAGAATTCACTCAGTGAAAGAAAACAGTTCCTATTTCTAAAGCATTTCTCTTTAGCTTGTCTGTGGCCTGAACTTGCCTCTGTGCAGAATCATAGGGCTCTGCACGTCAGCAGCCACTCACTGCCCCGGGGTCTCCTTAATGATCACACACTGACTGAGTGCAGTAACGCAAAATCCTGGACATCTCAGCAAAACCTATGCAATTCTGTTCCCTATTCCATAAAGAGCACTTCTCACAAATGCTAAGACGCGAGGTCTCCTCTCTACTGTCCCCGAGGTTCAGCACCCGGGATGCACCGTGTTACTTGATACCATCTTCCCCTCTGGTCTATCACACAGAACTCGACCTCTGTCAGGTGATTTGAAGTATGATTTACTTAAGGAGTAGTGGGTAAATAAAATGAGTCCAGTGTATTTGTAGAAAATGTATTAAAAAGGAGATAAAAGATGTTGCATGACCCAAAATGCTAAGACCTGTTTCCTCAAATATCAATTTTTAAATCCTGCATGAACTTTTTCTTAACTCCCAACATTAAAAAAAATTTTTTCTTTTAAATTTTGAAAGAAAACATTTTTCTGGCACTTCTAGGAGAAAAGTCTGCACTGAGAACATGGCACTCCATGAATAATAACTGAGCTAAACAAACAGCTCTGGGAGATCTTAACATTTGCGGTGGCCTTTTCAGCAGCCCCACGCACACATATGTTGCCTGCCACTCGGTGACACCAACCGTGGGGACAACGTGTAATTAGGGCTCGGTGTGATCTGGCAGCAGCCCCCAACACGGTCCCCGCAAGGTGGGCCGCACAGCGAGGCGGCTCCTGGCGACATCCGAGATGGCTAAATTGCCCTCCTCAGCACCCAAGGCGTTCACAAACCCTGCAATTTGGTCTCTTTGGCAACTTGCAATTTTTCACTTGTTTCTATTTACTCAGTTACCCCAGGAAAAGGAGACCGAAGCTCCGAGCTCGTGCCCCTCCTCCAGCAGCCTCCCTGGGACTCACTCTCACCACTTCTGCTCCGAGAGCATCGCCTAACACTCCCTGTCGCTTCGTCCTGCTGACTGCGTCACATCATTCTTTGCAGTCCAGGTTCCCCGAGTTTTCTTTAGACACCTGTTTCTTTTTATGCATTTTCCCCCCCATGGTGCCTATAAATGAGAATGGCCTGGAGAGACCTCAAAACTCCCATTGCCAAACTTCACTCCAGGAAAGTGAAGTCAGGACCTAGGAGGTAGAGCGGGGCGGGCAGGCTGGGAGTCAGGCGTTAGCATTTTGACAGCCTCTCCCCCTGCCCACCGCGCTTCCAGGCTGCAGTGAAGTTGAACTTTCGCAGGGCAGGAAGATGCTCCCGTTTGCACGCATGCGCTCTGTCACAGCTTGTAACAGGAAAAATACAGCAGTACGTTTTATCTCGGTAGAAAAT
The DNA here is from genome assembly GCA_004365215.1 of Cuniculus paca. NCBI lineage: Eukaryota > Metazoa > Chordata > Mammalia > Rodentia > Cuniculidae > Cuniculus > Cuniculus paca. The sequence goes on from RJWT010004489.1 coordinate 31,974, forward strand.
GTTAAATTAGAGTGTTTCTAATGCTATTTTCTTATTTTCCAAAATTAAGTTAATATATGTGCATTGGTCCTAAAGACCACTAAGTCAAGTAATTCTTAACTTCTCCTTTCACTTAATGTTTAACTAAACAAGCAAGTTTTGCACACATAAGCCTCACAAAAATACTTCTTTATGCACTTACATTTTCTTTTTACTTAATCTATGCTCACTTCATTGCTGAAAGAATAGGACGTCCTTTTCATTTGCACTTGCACGGGTCCCACCTGAGCAGAGTCAGTTTCAGAGAAGCAGTAAGGACAAGCAGCAGCAGTAAGGGAAGCGAGGCAGTGCCTGTCCACTGCCATGGAAGGGGTGTGACGCTATTGAACTTAGTCCCTCAACGTGGTTCAACTGCAAACGCATTTCCTTGCAAAGCGGCTCTGAGGCCATTTGTTAGAGATTATTTACAAACTCCACAGCAGAGTGGACAGTAAGGGCAGCTCATTGTCTGTGCCTGCTGATTAGCATCACTGTCATCTATGGGGTGCACGCTCTGTGACTGAGTTTTGAGTCCTTCATTTATACCCCTTCCCCAGGTGTTACCACAGGTCCCCGTTGATCATCACAGTACTTACCAGGTGGAGTAAGGACCCTCCAGAGGACACCAAAGTGTGTGGATCTGCACCCTCCTGCAGGAGCCGGAGCACTGAAAAACCAGAGAGACAGAGAGCATAAAGAGCTTGGAGCAGGTCTCTTCCACACTCAAACCCGAAGTGTCAGCATTGCATTAATTCTTAAAACAGAAACAAACCATGAGATCCAGAGAAACAGGATTCATCGCCTTCCAATCTGAGCCCATGTATTTACAAGGGGTAGTATTTTTCTTCACAAACGTATTCCTCGGTTTGCAATATAATTACCTGGTGCATCCATGCACATGAATGAGAAAATGGAACATAGCTTTTACAGTTTTTCATTTTGAAATGTCAAGTGTATGCATCTTGCGCAGATCAAAAATAAATAAATGCATAAGGACAAATTACTGGACTCAGCTTCTCTGGCACTGGGTCACTGAATTTTTGTTTTTCAAATTCATTAGGGCCTGTTGGCTTAAAACAATAAAGTTGACATTTCGTGCATTAAACTTCCATTTGTGTCATTAGCCCTTGGCAAGGATTTGACCATTCTCGCAAAGCATGGTGGGACAAACGCACACATTTAAAAACAGGAATGTCACACAGATCAAAACACTCGGCAATTACGAGAATCAGCTCTCCGCGGAAAGGC
>RJWT010004490.1:0-33270 GCA_004365215.1 Cuniculus paca
GATCTGTTCAAGTAGAGGTAAGACCAGAATTTGGAACTCTAGAGAAAAAATTTCCTAAATTTGGTGGGAAATAACACTGGATCATTTCAAAGTAAATTTCATCTCCCAGTGTGATATTATTAATAGATATAGTTAAACTATTCCCAGTAGAAAGAAAATCAGAAGAAGGTGAGGAGGAATTGCTCTACTTTACTATACAATCAGACACTAATCCAGTCTCAACCTCACTGTCTTTCTGCATCTGTGCGGACCAGTTATAGTCAGCTGCAGAACAAATGAAGTGTTGTGTGTGTGCCTCTGTTATTCTGTGTGTGTCAAATTCAAAGTGTGCATGTGTATGTGAGAGTACATCTCAGAGATCGAAGTGCTCTGGGGAACATTTGTATATTGTACATTGTGGTTATGTCTTAACCTCTTCTGTTTTTATGCCACAGGCAAACCCTTCCACTGCCTTTTCAACTCTCCTTCTGCTGCTTTCAGGACTTTCCAGGGCTCTGCTGATGGCACTTAAAATCAATTTTTATTGCCTTTGTTCTGAAATATACACAATCATTCTTCATGCTGAAGTCAGAGAAATACCAGCTCAAGTAGAATTGCTGTTACAGGACATATACCATATAAATCTAAGATCTTGTTTCATCTCAGGGAGACTAGAGTGGGGTCTGGGCATTGGCACATCAAAACCGTATGACCAGCGTGTGGCCAAACTGAGACCCTCATCCTTATATATTGTAGGGAGAGATTTTCTTGATGTCATAGTTTGAACAGGATGTGTCCCCAAGGCTCACATATTTGGGGACTTGATCCCCACTGGGGACCCTATTTGATCTTCCCCCACTTTCCTCTAGGGCCTTTTCCCTGTCTGCTCCCTGGCTGTGATGAAGTAAGGAGCTTCCCTCTGCCACACCCTTCTGACATGATGTTTCTGCCTCAGGTCTGATAGCAATGAAGCCAGCTGACCATGGACTGAAACCTCTGAAACCTTCAACCAAAATAAATCTTTCTTCCTTTAGGTGGTTTTTCTCAGATATTTGATCACAAGGACAAAAAACTGACTAATATACTTGAGGGATGCACACAGGTTCTGAAGGTTTGTTGAGGCTATGAGAAGCTCTCAATGGATAGGAAGAAGAGCCCACACGACAGAGAAGACTTCCTTCCCACAGAGCTTGCCACATAGAGTTGTTAATTTGACTAAGAAATTCTTGAGATGCCCTTTGGCACAACCCAGGCAGCAAGAAAAAATAGTTGGGCACATTATGACGCCAGTTCGCATTATGCAACATACAGTGTGTCCTCGGCCCTTTGATACGTACTTTATGTACAATGGTCCTCCCTTATCCGTGGATTTTTTTTTCAGTTACTGTAGTCATCAGCAGTCTGGAAACATTACTATACAGCGATAAGAAATTAAGATATTTTGAGAGAGACCACAAGCATATAACTTTTATTACAGGATATTGCTATCATTTTTCTATTTTATTACTCTTGTTACTCTCTTATTGTGTCCATAGGTATATATGCATAGAAGAAAATGATCTGATAGAGTTTAAGAAATCCCCCGGGAGACTACTACATTGTCATTTAACCACCATAACTGACACTATCCCCATTTTACAGTTGAAAAATTAGAGTCACACAGCAGTATCTCACCTACTTGGAGTCATTCCCAGTTTTGGAAGACAAGAATATAAACACAAATTGGCACCCCTCACACTCACAGTCTTGGTCTCTTTACTGTTATGGTTTAGAAATAAACATAGACCATAACAATGTTTGGAAGGTGATTAGATTGCAGGTTAGGGTTAGTACTACACTCATCAATGGAGTCATTCATTGATGAGTTCAATAGTTGAATGTGCTGTTAGGTTATGGGGCCTGGTTGGAACTGGGTCACGAGGGGTGTGATGTGGAAAGGTCTTCCATTACCCTTTCCTCCTGTTCCTGTCCATCATGGATTAAACAACTTTCCTCTACCATGCCATGCCTTCCACCATGCTATTTCTGCCTCAGAGCCGGTCAACCACAGACTGAAACTGAGACACAATAAACCTGTCCTAAATTGTAGGTATTGAGTGTTTTGTCCTAGTGATGGGAAAGTAGCTAAGACAAGTACACAGTCCTCAGAGCAGCCCAAGGTACAGGGCTTAGGAAGTGTAAAAAATTATCTTAAAGCTGCTGTAACAAATTACTACAAACAAGGTAGCTCAAAACAATAGAGATGTATTCTTTCACAGTTCTGAAGGCCAAAAATCTGGAAACTGGGTATTGACAGGGCTAGTTTCCTTTGGATACTCTGTTCCATAGTTCTGTCTTAACTTGCGGTGCCTGTAAGCAATTCTTTATGCTTCTTGGCTTATGGCTGCATAACTCCAATTTCTATTTCTATCTTCACATAGTCTTTTATGAGTCTCTGTCTCAACTCTCCCTCTGTCTTTCTTTTATATGGACACATGACATTGGACTTCGGGTCCTCCCTAAATCAAGAATGATCTCACCTTGAGATCCTTAATTATACCAGCAAAGGCCATTTTCTAAATAAGGCCATGTTCACAGATTCTGGTGAGGAGGGTGCGCACACATACATGTTTTTAGAGGACCACTATTCATTCACCACAGGAAGGAAACTTAGAAACAAAGGCAAGAAGTTAGAGGAGAGGAAAATTTGCTTCATCAATGATATTTTTCTACCTAGCACAAAATGCAAAGTGTTACTCAATCTAAAAGCTTAGAAACCTAACAGAGAAAGAACGTTATCACACAAGACAAGGTACTCCAAAAAATAAAAATAATCAAGTGCCCTAAAAACTATCTACATGTTGGGCAAATGCATGGGTCTGGGTCCTACCCTAAGTATATTAGTAAAAAGTCACTCAACACTATGCATATCTTTTTTTCTATGTCGGCCTGAGTCTTTATTTATAAAATAAAGCAATTGGACTAGAGAACTTTTAAGTCCCATTCCTATTCAAATAGTCCATGATGCTGTGCATTCAAAGGCCAAAGATGTACATAAACACATGATTCTATGCAGAATATTTGGAGAAGATGCAACTGTTTGATTATCTAAGTGAGTTGTATACAAGGCAATATTTTTCCAAGAGTGAGCAAAGCAAAGTGATCCAGAAACATCAACACAGCAAATGTTCTCAGGAATGCTTCCATTTATACCATTCTTGTGGCAAACACTCTGATCATTAATGTTAATAAATTATGTTTTGAGCGACATTAAGTTGCCAGCATTTAGTATACATCAGGGTGTTTTCAGGGTCCTCAGTTAGGAAACATGGCACAGATGACAGCTCTTTAACTGCCTTGAGTAGTCCATGAGAACAAAACTGTATCAAATAACTCTATGCTATTAATCATCTTAAATTTCTGACTTGGGAAAATTACCATGAATCACTACTAATGAAGCTCCACCCTGGACTTCGATGGCCAAACAGAGTTTCAGATTAGCATTATTGGGTTGGTAACATGGCATTTAGATGCTTCTTTTCCCACCCCAAAACCAGAGTCACCAGATTTCTTTGCACAGTCCTTCCACTGGAAATGGGGAGAGAGATGTTGGTTAAACTCAACCTGAAAACACCAAGATTGACTATGGTCTTCTGCAATACTTCTGCAAAACAATTGTCATCTGACATACAGTGATTTGAGATGAGACACAGAATTGGGATGCCGTTTGAAGGTGCCATTGGTATTTTTGAACTCTATATAAAAAGCCTACCACACTGAGCTCCACAATTTAAATGTCAACCTATCTTGCTTCAGTTATCTGTGAAAAAAAAAATCTACCATTCTTACAAAAAGTACTCCATCCAATCCAAGTGCCTTTTGTCAAGAGGATGCCCTAGTCTGCCATTGGTTGTCTTGTCTCATAATTAGGCTTATATGTGTCTTCATCTTGCTGGAATGCATGTCATCTGCAGGCCACAACCGTATCTTCCCCCACTATGCCACTGTGCTTAGTGCAATGCCTGCCATGGCTTACTGCATGAACCCTCACTGACATCTGGATTGCACTGTTTAATGGTGGATAACATTCACCTGCATGCTCATTATGAGTATTAAATGACATTCCACCTCCAATATATAATAATACTTGATAGATGGGGCTATTAAAGAGATCTCACTCTTTCCTGATATTACAAAAATATGGAGATGACAGTATGAAGATGTTATAACTTAATCCAATTTCAGTATAACACCTAGATATGAATTAACACAAAATTTTCATTCAACGAACATTTCCAGGGCTCCTATGTTATGACACTGCTACTTTATTTCAAAGAGCTCATAATCCAGAGCAAAACAGGTTGATAGATGAATTTCAGTGCAGAGCAGTATTACGGTTAATTCCATCAAGAAATACTGAAAAATAACAATGCAAAACATTGTGCTAAAGACTAAACTGGGGTGCATTGTCATTGGTTTGAAATACAAGTAATATTTCTAACAATGGTGCATTAAAAAGTAAGGCTATTTCTTCCATTTTTTTTCTTCCTTTTGCATTTTGTCTAAATGTAGGGCCCATTTTTGTTAATTTTATTGGTTTTAGATGAACATAAAGATCACATTCATCATAGGGAATTTGTACCTGCGTATAATATATCTTGATTTTTCTTTTTTCCCCAATTCCCTCCCCTCCTTTCAACCCCTCCTCCCAAGCTTATATACAAAAGTTTTGTTTCCATGTTTTCCTTCTAATATCTTTTTTCTTTTCCCTTCCTTCTTTTCCTCCTCTTCCCCTCTTTTGTTCCCCATCCCATTTGATATACATGTTCAAAAACTGCATTGTTTCTCTGATATGAGAAACCAAAAGTGTAAACAAGGACCAAAATACATAATATATATTGGGAAATGGAAAATAAATCTAGAACTCTTAACCTCAGATAGAATCCTGAGGATTCATAAACTTCAATAAGAAAAATACCTATATATTTACTTTCTTAAATCTTTAATTGAAATTTAGCATTTCTTTCTATTACAAATGTAGATAAAAAATGACAATAAGATTAGCAGTACCTGTGACTTTGTCACCAACAGAAATCACAGGTACTTTCACATTCTATTCTACTTGCTGCAGATGTGTTGAAATGATTTACACACATCGCAACTTTGAAATTAGTTATTTGATCCACCATTAGGCTTTGGAGTTTGTGCATGAATAAATAGCACATGCCTTACAATATCACAAATTTGTTTTAAAGAATATTTTAATTATTATATTTTAATACCACTTTTTAAATTTTATAATCTTGTATTGCTTGCAGTGTTCTGTTCTGAAATGCTATGTTGTGTTTGACTCTATTCTGTTTTGTTTTGTTTTGTTCTATTCTCTTTAAAGTAAAAATAAATAATTATATAATCTTACAGATTTTATAGAATTTTTTAAAGTTCACACAAGCTTCAACAAACTTTCAAAGAAATCTGAGCCACAAAAAGTTTGATTCTTTTTCTATGCTCTGATAGCTATTCTTAGCACACAATTGGGATCTTTCTTGGAGGCAATGTTCAAAGATATGGTTGAGTTTTGGAACTGAGCCACACAGAGACCATTCCCCTGCTGTGGTGGTGTTTGTTTGCTTTTGGTTTTTGCAGTGCTGAAGATGAAACCCAGGCCTGGAGCATGCTAGGCAAGTGCCCTGCCACTGAGCCAAATCCCTAGCTCCATTCACCTGCGGGGGAACAGCCACATATTGGGAGCAGGTGTGACACTGTGTGTCTGTGCACCGCTGTGGTTTGCTGTTCTGACTACCCAGGAGAGAAAATAGGCCCACCTGAGTCTGGGCCTCGGTATGTACACCTGGGCTTCAGTACTGGCGAATGAAGTTTGAACATAAACTGCACCATATGAATCAAAAACAAACTGTACACTCCCAGTAAGAGGAAAGTGACTGGGCAGACCCATGTGTAGCTAGAAACACCTGGGAATCTTGGTGGAGCATAAAGCAAATGTGAATCACTGATGAAAATTGGCTAATTCCCAGAAAAAATACCAATGAAATATAACACAGCATTAGCACAGAGGAGTTGAAAATAATCCCAGTTGAATCTAGATGGGTAAGATTATTATTCTGAATGGAGGATAAGGTCGGTATCTGTGACACAGAAGCAAACAAGGTCATCTGACTAGTTGAGGAATCAGATCCAAGTTCATCTTGAAGCTTCTTTATCTACACACTGACAGCTCTCTTCTCCTTCCACTTGTCTCTTAGAATAATCTCTTTACTCCTCTAAATTCTGAAACAACTGTCTTAAGACTCCCTTCTCTTGACTATTGTGTAGCTCTGGAACGAAAACGTTTTCATTTAAGTTAGCACTGTCAGTAGAAAGTCCTTAACAGCCACAGCTTGGCAATATGTAAGCTGGGATGCCTACAGGCAGAAGCAACAAGAGGAAACTAAGGTAATTCCAGACGGAGACCTCGCCTCCAGTAGCCAGAGATGCAGCACCTGGAGGGTTTCTTGATGCATAGAAATTTCTTCCTTTTTTCCTGATATGTACTTTTGAAACATTTTTATTGACACAAAATAATTATACATATTTATGGGGTACAGTCTGACATTTCAATACATGTACAAAATTTGTAATGATTAAATCAGGGTGATGCATAAAAATTTCCAAAATGATCTACCATGAAAGACTTTAGCCCTAAGCATGAGTCTGTTGTTGACATATTGCATTTCTGAATTCTCTCTTCAAAGATGGATAGAGAGCTTTATATGTTGAATCTCATGCCGAGATAAAATATCTCAAAGCAATCACATTATTACTCACTGAAAAAATGTATTGATCTCTAGCCATCTATGACCTACCACCCATTATACTTATCAAGCCAAGATCATCAGCAGTGTAATTAAATTTTGGTTTACCTCTTGTCAAGAAAAATAGCACTATAACAGTTGGGCTAACAATGATTTCCTCTGTCAGGATTTTAATTTCCTCTGTCTGTACCTTGTCTCTGCTGGACATGGGCAAAGACCCAACTGATTGCCTCTTCTGGATAAGGATGTATCCTGAGAAATGGCATCAACTTGAAAATCTTAATAATTATAAATGAAGCCCAATATTGTTATCAGATCCTAGGGCCAAACATTTTGTTTCTCTTACCTTAAGTAGAAACTCTGGTAAAAAAAAAAAAGATAAAGGCAAGTAAAATGGAGATAATCTGTTTAATCTATTCTGAAATGAAATAAGACTCATCCTTATTTCAGAGTCTTTAAGAGAAATGAGAATCAAGAGGAAGAACATTGGGAAGATGTTGCCTAAGGAATGATTCAGTTACAGTAATAAGTAAGATCAATGTAAATGACCAAAATCTCTTAATATTTAGTATTTATTAAACAACCCCTAAAAAAATGGGAAAAATGATAAAATGGAAACAAAGCTTAGTGAATAAGGAGGGAAAGGGGGATTGAAGAGAGGGGAGGGGAATGGGGAAATAAAAGAGGAACTACGGTATATCATGTGCAGGTACACATTCCCCATAATGAATTTAATCATTATGCATATCTAAATTGTGCCAATAAACTTAATTTTTAAAAAATAACCCCCGCTGAGACTTCATTCTATAAAAGATGATCATTTTGTTATTTGCTTTCAGTACAGGATGCCATAAGGAAATTCCTATAAAACATACCTGAATATTTATTGGGGGAATGTAGAGCATCCTTGAGGCAGAACTCTCTTTCAATCTTAATGCTGAGAAAATCTGTTTAGTTCATTTTTCTCAAGTAAGCATTTTGAATCTTGCAACCAATGGTTTTCCTCTCCTTGCTCTGGCTACTGACATCCTGAGAGCCATATCTGCAGCCCACTTTTATCAACCAAAGAGAACAATGTAACACGGATTTTCTGTGCACTAATTTTGTCCATCTTTAATCTACATTCTAAACCTACTTTCTACTTTGTCTTCATTTTATCATCTATTTCTTTTTATCCTATTGTATTACTTATTTTAATCATCTCGAAGCCTTTGCAGAATGAAACAGTTTCTACGAGATTGCTCTGTTAATCATAGGAATGTTGATGATGCATGCTGAAGTTAGGGGGCTTGAAGTACAAGAGACTTTTGGTTTAGAATGTAGGACAAAGTTAAGCACATCTGTGATATGTTAAAAATTCTATGCCAAGTCAAATTTTACGTAAAGGTCCTCTGTGATTCCTAGCATCAACGTACTTTAACCTAATAACTCAAGGACTCAAAGATCTTTAAAATGGGTTCTGTAAACTACAGAGTCAAGTGGTCTCTTGGCCAAATAATTTACCTGTTCCTCTCTAGTTCAGACCTCTGGGAACCTGTTCCTTGTTCTCCCTTGTTACTCTCATCACTTTCCTCTTACAAAATACAACTTTGTCATGAACAAAAGAAATCCCCCTTGATCTTCCATAGCCTTCTAGCTACTGCTTAGTATTGTTACTTTCGTAGTCTAATTGCTAGAAACACTTTGTAGTCCTTACTTCACCCCTCTTCACTCATGCGTGGCAACCTCTCTTTCATGCCCAACACTCCTCTGAAACTTCTTTGCCAAAGATAACCAGTGGGTAACTAGCAACCACTCTGAGCATTCATCTCACTTAATCTTAATCACTGCTTGTTTAATACGCATGTACAGTTTACTCCCTTAATCATCTGACTGAAGCATCTGACTCTGAACTTTTTCTTCTTTCTTGGAACACTTTCCTCCCTGAGACACTACTCTTTCCTGTTTTGAATTCTTTGTACTTCTCCTTCTACGTCTCCTTAACTTTGCTTGTTCCTTTTCCTTTGCCTGGACTTAAAATATTGGTTTTCATTAGGGAATTATTCAGGTGCTTTTCTCTTCTATATCCTTGACTGTATCCACCTCTGTAAGTTTTCCAAATCTATGTCAGTTGACTTAAACTCCACTCAAATGGCCAAGTTCTTACCAGTTATTCCCCAAATCTATTTGAAATGTCTTAATGATTATTAAAAATATATAAAATACCTCAAATCTTAACAATTATAATAAAAGACTAGGAGCCTCAAACTCAGCAGGTACAAGGCTGAAATCAACTTTCATATAAATCTGTTCTTCTTTCCTATGTGTCCTTAATTAAGGACAGCACCATCTACCCAGTAGCCATTTCCTGGTCCTGGATTACTTTTTCCATTAGCTAAGTAATGAGATTACAGTGGACAAAGAGTAATTTCTTCCTATTTTCTTCTGTTTTCACAGCAGTCATAGAATATTGCCTAGAAGGAAGAAAAAGATAAAGCTGTCTTATTTTTTGAATGATACAGATGTTACAGCAGAAAGCCAACGGGGTCTCTCTCTTTCTCTTTCAAGGATGTGAGGTTAATCTTTCCCAAAGCAAAGCACGGGTAGGACACTGACTGTTTTCCTCTACTCAACTTGATTGACTGAATTTAATTGAAATTCTTTCCAGAGGGTTGTAAAAGGTCATTTGTCTCAATTTTGCGTGTTGAAAGTTTTCATCTTTTTGTCTCTTCTGGATATTATCTTAAGAAATTTATCATAGCAGGCTGCCTTGAGAGATGTTAAGATATTACCTAATGTGGTAGTCTTCCATCATCATTCCAAAACTTTCCACAGACATGGTAAATGTGAAGAGTCATCGCAGGGAGACAAGTTATGCATAAATGGTAAATAGTACAGCTGGAAAAACTCAGCTGAGACTAGAATGGGGAAATTATTGACTAAGCCAAGCTGGATGGAAAAATGTCCCTGCCAAGGAGGTGTCAATACCATTATTCTTATATGTTAAATTAAAACAATTTGGAGTTGAGCCTTGCCTGGGATGATTGAGATGTTGGAAGTTGAACAGCCCTGTGCCTCTAAGTAGAGACAGTGTTCTGCCAACATAATATGAGATATTTTGTTAATATGTAGTAAAAAGGAGAAGAGATGCTAAAGAGTAATACACACATATATGAACTCTAGTAATTACTAGACCACCAGATTAGTCTTTAGTCTATTGTTTTAGTCACTTTCCCATTGCTGGAGCAATATACTTGACACCATAATTTAAAAGAGGAGAGATTTATTTGGTTTATGGTTTTAGAGGATTCAGTTCACAGGTTTCTGGCTCTAAGGCAGAAAGAGCATGGTGGAAGGGCATGGCATAGGAAAGCTGTTCGACCCAGGCAGGCAGGAAGCAAAGAGTGAGAGGAGAAAGGGAGGAGCCAGGGACAAAAATACAGTCTTCCAGGTCTCAGCATATCACTAAAAAGGCCACTCAATATATCTGAGTCAGACCTTCCTCTGAAAGCCATTTTGGGAGGTCTCACTCAGAACCCCAAATTCAGGTTGGCACTGTGTTCTTTTATGAGATCATCACTGTTTACCAGAATTATAGGCAACTTCTTTGCAGAAATAATGAAAGCAAACGACAAAAAAAAAAAATGCCAAACATACTTTTGTCAATTTAGAATTCCATATGCAGCAAAAATATTCATCCAAAATGAAGGTGAAATTCCAAGATAAACAAAATCCAGGGTCACTTATCACAACCTAAAATATGTCACACAGAAACATCTGAAAGGAATTTCTTCGAGATGAAAAAAGCGATATGAAATGGTAATATCTTGTGGATCAAATAAAGGAATCACAATGGAAATTAGAAGATGTTTTAAACAAGATGACAACAAAAACACAACAAATCAAAATTTGTGGCATGTAGCTAATGTACTTAAAGGAAAATTTATAACTTGTAATATCAATATTAGAAAAAGAAATATCTTTTAATGAACTAAGTTCATTTTAAGCTGCTAAGGAAAAATTAAACTCAAAACACATCCAATAAAGCAAATTTAAAAAATAAAAAGTAAAAGTGAATGAAATGGAAAGCAAACTAAAGGATAGTCAACAAAAACAAAGTTGGTACCTTGAAAAAACTAATAATCTCTCTAAAAATTAAAAAAAGGATGAACACAGTAGCAGATCTCAGCAATGAAAGCAGAGATGTCACTATAGATTCATAGGCATATTAAAAAGAAAATATTACCAAAAAGATTATGTCAATAATTTGGGGGGGGGGCGCACTGGGGATGAAACTCATGACCTTGCACTTAACAGGCAAGCGCTTGAGTCACTGAGCTAAATTCGGAGTCCTTATGTCAATAAATTGAACAAGTCAGATAATATAGACAAATTTCTTGGAAAATGCAACTTATTAACAGAAAAATATTTTAAAATAGTTGGACTCTTGTATTAATTTTTAAAATTGAATTTTAATTAAAAATCTTCCAACCAAAAAAAATTCAATCTGGACAATTTCCCTAGAGAATTCTATCAAACATTTAAAAAAGAAATGGTAACACTCCTACCTAAACTCTTCCAGAAGACAGAGAAACAAGATACCCTTCCCTATTAGTTTTATGATGACAGCATACCACTGACACTAAAACCCAACAAAAGCATTACAAGAAAAGAAACTTGCAAGTGATACCTTGCGTCAACAAACAACTTCAACAAAATACTAGCCAAAGGAACTCATATTGTTTCATTCAACCTAGAAAAATGTGTCTGACAATGGTAACACATTCATTTCCAAAATTAAAAATAAAAACACTGTCAGAAAATGAGGAAAATAGGGGAATATCCTGAATTTGATAAAAAGAAAAAGAGCATCTAAGAAAAACAGTCAACTAAAATCATACTTAACAGTGAAAAGGGCAAGTCTTTTAACCCTCCTCCTGTACTTTATTTGTAAGCTTATTCTGTAGGTGAGAGAGGTTTTGTTTTGTTTTGTTTAATCATTTGCAAGCCTTAGCTTCCACTCCAGTTCTAGGCAGACATTAGGCAATGAAAATATCTTCAATCCCAGATTACTCTTTTCTAGCCTACAAACCTTTTATTCTAGGAAGAGAAATCAATACAACCTGAGCTCTGACAGCATAAAGACAACCCCCCTGCTGTTGATGTTCACACGGAGCCTGCATCTTAGTGTCCTGCAAAGTCAAGGTCTAGGGATGTAGTTTAAAATACAATGAGAGAATGATGCAGAGTTGAGGAAGATAGAGGTGGAGGTACCAGTGGAAAGAAAGTAGACCTTGTGCATCATCCAAAGTCACAGCATCTCAAGAAACCTTCGGATAACTAATACTGCCTTCCCTGACAACATAGCCTGCTTGTATGTTGGCTAATCAGTTTGCCACAGACAAAATTTTAAAAAAGAGAGACAGCGAGATGCTGTGTGTCTCAGGTCATGAATCTCCCTTTCACATATCCTGCCCTTGCCTTTGCCCAGACACATAATCTACACATAATTAATTTCTCTTATATATGATTAATCCTTAGCCATGCTTTAACTAAAAGTCTCAGTTACACTTTGACACTACACTTAATAGATAACATGTTTCAAATGGAATGGAACAAGGATGTGTCTTTTCCCTTTCCCTTTTAAATGAGCTGGTTGGAGGCCCTCCCACTACAAAGAACAGCAAACCAAAATTTCCTCCATATACAAATGGAAGTTTTATAAACAAATTAGTAATGCATTTCTGGTTTTTCTCTCCAGTGCTTGGTAGAAAGATGTAGCACTTGATTACTCTAAAACCAAAGGCATCATTTAAAAAAAAAATGTTCCCAGTAATTCTGTGAATGCTACTTCATTCATTTATATTTGCAGGTAACCAATCCTGTGCTATGACTTTCCTGTTTCATGTGTTTTGTTGGTTGGTTTTGTTCTTGGAGTAAAATCATTGAATCGGGCTCCTGGGGATAAAACTTTGGGCCTGGATCATCCATGTCTTCATGTACTAGAGAAAATCCCTAAGAAACTCTTGAGGAACATTTGGCCTGGCCCACAGGCACTATCTCAGGTCATCTCTGGTGTGGTAGAGTGATGTCTGTGTTCTCCTATCAAGCACAATTGTTCTTTTTATCTATCCATTACCCACTCTTCTTCTGAAATACAGCCAATGTTTCCTTATTCTCCTATTTCTATTTCTTCTCCACTCTCCCTTTGATATTCTAGGAGAGTGAGTGACTCAAAACCTGAACATCACTGGAAGTTGTTTGCTCCAGCTGCAGGCTCTTGGAGAGACTGTCCATTGGGTCCTGGTGCCCGGATACCTGGTGTTGACTTGGCTTCTTGTCCTTTGTGAAACAGTGCTTCATCTCCTCCATCAGTGCTCCTAAATACTCCCACATCCTCCCCAAACATTCCCTTTTGCACTGTTAGCCAGTGTTGTTTGTGTTGTTTGGTCGTGCGCAAGCAACCAAACCATTGTCAGCTCGCTTTGGTTGTTTGCACACCGAGAATCCTATCTAACCAGCATACCCCTTCCTGCTGTGCTTCTTGACCTGGAGGCTGCAGCTTGCTAGGCTTCTACTGGCTACAGTGCTAGACCTAGAAGGAGCAGATACCTAAAAGTTCTAATCCAAATGGCAAATAGAAGCATTGACTTTTGGAACCAAGAGCAATGGAATGAGGAATGGAGTCTACCTACAAAAATTGAGAGTGGGAGAGAAGTGAAACTGATTGCAATCAATAAATGTGAAAGAAGTTGGTCTGTGATGTCACATCTGAGCTCTGCATAAAACAAGAATAGAAAACAATTTTCATTCATTTGCCTGGGCCTGGGCCTGTGCCCTTCTAGTCCATAGAAAATACAGAGAACTTTTGAGATACAGAGATAGATAGATAGATAGATAGATAGATAGATAGATAGATAGATAGACAGACAGATAGATTCCTTTAAAAAAGGCACCAGAGGCAAAATAGTACATACACATAATGCCAGCGTTCTGGGAGGCTAAGGAAGAAGGATTGCAAGTTCAAACCTGGCCCGGGAAACTTCGGGACTTGGTGAAACTGTCTCAAAATTTAAAAAAAAAAAACAATTAGGGGCTGGGGATACAGCTCAGTGCAAAGGTCTTGGGCTTAATCCCCAGTACCACAAAAGTAATTCTTTAAAGGTACCAATTACATTTAAAAGATAGTTTGCTCTGATTTGTATCTCAAGAAGCCACCAACAATGTAAAACTAAACTCATTTTTTAATTTTTTTCTTTTAAGTGTATTTACTTTATTTGCATTAGACAGTTATTTTCTTTATGTCAACATTTTATATGAATTTTCTATAAAGAAATTTTTAATGGAGTAACATACTTTAGTTAGAGTAAAATATGTATGATTTATAACCATGTATTACATAATTTTGCTTAGAACTGATTCACATCTTTACAAAATGTTAAATATCTGTAAACATTCTGCTTACACAATGAAATATTATTTAGCAGTGAAAAGAAATGAAGTACTGACAGTATAATGTAAATGAACTCTAAAATTTGGAAGTTAAGTGAAAGAAGCTAGTCACAAAGGGCTACATGTTAAATAGTCTGATTTATATGAAATTCTCAAATAGGGAAATCTATAAAAACCTAAATCTATAAAAATAGATTACTGGCTGCCCAGGGTAGGGAACTAGGAAATTAGGCATGATAGATAAACAGGGTCATATTCTTCTTAAGATAATAAAAGTGTCCTAAAATTGATTGTGATGATGAATATACAACTTTGAATATGCTAAAAACCATTGAGTTTTACATTTTATATGGGTTGTATTGTGTTATAATTATGCATAGCTTGATAAAGCTGTTTGAAATTTTTGTTTGCCAGTGAAACACAAATAGAACATGTTCTCACTCATATGTGCAAACTTAAAAACTTGGTCATATGGCAGAAGAATAGTAGTATTACTTTTAATTAAAAGGAAAATAAATTTTAAAAAGTAAAATAATTCAGAATAATTTAACCTAGTCTCTGAAGCAATCCCTTCTCCTCATGCCAAAGATCCCATTTTATAGCATTTTTATCATGCATAGCATATAAAATATGTATTCAGAATGAGAATAACATCCTTTTCATTAATGTGTCATGTTTGTTAGAAGGAACTTTGCTTTATTTATTTTCACAGATCAATTTTTGTTGAGATACATGGAGTTAAACATTAATCTGTAAAGTGTACTAAACCTAATTTTTCCACTGAAAGTCTTAGGCATTTATAGATTGTTGATATTGAAATTATGTTTTTCTTAAACACTAGATTTTTCTACCTATCTATTGTGGCACCGAAATAAACTGAAGGAATAAAATTGATTTTCGTGTATTCATTATATGTCTAGCAACTCTAAACATTTATAAACTTTTGGGTATTTCTGCCAACAATGATAGTTTTATTTCTTCCTTTCAAATTTCATGTACAGTATTTTTTTTTCTTTTTTTCTTGCCTTTCTGTTTGCCTAAGGATTTTAGCTCCATGTTGAACCGAAGTCATGATGTGGGAATTACTGTCTTAAGCTTGACTTCAAAGAGACTATGTCTAACATTTTATCTGTAAGTATTATGTTTGCTGTGGATTTTTAGCATATAAATTTTTCTATTTATTTTTATTATCAATGGGCATTGATGTACTAAACTCATTATTCCTAAATTCTCTTGAGAGATGTACATATTATTTTTATATGTGCCATACACATTTTAAAATAAGACTTTTTTGAGAAGGCAGAAGAGATTTATGAAAATGGTCATGTTAATAAAAGAGGTGAAAACCACTGGTTACAGAATATTGGATAGTTTTAACTGTAATTTGAATCTTGTCTCTGTCTGCACTATATGCTCAATATCAAAGTGGCTTTATCCATTCCCATAGCCCTAAACATCACATGTGGACTGATGTCACCCTAATTTAACTTAGCCTCCCTGCATAACAGATTCATATAGCTAACTGCTTCCCCAACATTCTACTTGCATGTGTAATAAGCATCTCAAACTTATCACATCCCAAACCCAATTTTGCTTTCCCATCCCAAGCAAGTGTTCCCTCTCTCAGCAAAGGGCACATCATTTACCTATCACTCAAGCCAAAATACCTTGGCCTCCTTTATAAGTCTTCTCTTTGTGTCACAGTACACATAGAATCTACCCCATCCCCCATTCTGTGGGCTCAGTCCTCAAATATATATTCCAAATCTGACCTTTTCTCATCACCTCCTCTGCCACTGCCTAGTTGCCAGCTGTCATTACTTCTTACTTCCTGAGATCCACATAACTGCTCTAAGAAGGGAAATCTCAAGACTCAAGAACTCAGTAATCTGGCGTCCTGCTCATCAGCAAACACCTGATTGCCATTCCCTCTGCCTGAGGTTCTCAGCTCCCCATAGCCAAAGCTTCCTTGTTAGGGCCCAGACATAGTGGTTTAGAAAGTGTGAGCATTCTTCCGGCTCAAAAAAATCCAATTACAGCCACGATGAAAGGCTATCAGCTGGTGGCTGAAGAAGTAAACCATCAAAAATTGCAAACGACAAATGGAAACAGAACCTTTATAAATCACTAAATTGCACTAGCTGGGCTTGAACTTGCAATCCTGCCTCAGTCTCTCAGCATGCATGGACTCAACAGTTTTTTTAATAGCCCATCTTATAAAATAGGGATAGAAGATATTGTTTATATAGAGAGTATATAAGATGTGTCTGTGAATGTGTGTGCGTGTGTTACGAAATAAGCGTAACATAAAATTTAACATTTCAAACATTTGCAAGGGCACAGTTCAGTGCCATAAAGTATATTCACCATACTGTGCAACTATCAATCTATTTGCAGGATGTTTTAATTTTTAATTATGGAAATTCTACATTCATTAAACAATAGCTCCTTATCCACCCCATCCTCTATTCTTCTTTATCTATAAATTTGCCTAATCTGAGTACCTCCTATAAGTAGTATCATATGGCATTTGCCCTTTGGTAGACAGCTAATTTCATTTAGCATGTCTTCAAAATTCACCCATGTTTTGCCATGTGTCCAAAATTCACTCATGTTTAAGGCTGAATCATGTCCCATTGTACGACTCTACTGGATTTTATTATCCATCCACCTGTTGAAAGATACTTGGGTTGCTTAGATCTCTTCAATTTTGTGAAAAATGCTCTATGAACCTGGGTATACAAATATGTGTTTGACTCTCTGCTTTCGATTCTTTGGGGTATAACAGTCGATGGATATAAACCAGGTGTGGTGGCACACGCCTATAATCCCAGCACTCAGGAGACTGAGGCAGGATGATTGTTGCAAGACCAGTCTGGGCTACAAAATGAGCTCAAGACCAGCCTGAATTGCACAGCGAGACCCTGTCTCAAAAAGTAAAAAAAAGAAAGAAAGAAAGAAAGAAAGAAAGAGAAAAGAAAAGAAAAGAAAAGAAAAGAAAAGAAAAGAAAAGGTCAATGAATATTTCGTGAAAACTAATTAAGAGCCAGGTATAGTATTTTATAGAAGCTGAGTATACAAAGGAAATGCACAGAGTGCCAATCCTTGTGTACACGCATTAATGATAAATAAGCAAGTCTAGATACTAATGAATCATACTAGAAACAAATTGAGAACTGGATTAGAATACACTGGACAGGGTGAGAAGTGACTTTAGGCAGCCTCACTAAAGGTACGAGGGGTATGTGGTCCAAGCAGAAGTGACTGTCAACGCGAAGCCTGCAATGGGAATGACCACCAAGCTGGTGGGAAGAGCTGGAGGCTACAGGAAATGAGGTCAGAGACAGGTCAGTGGGACCCTCTAGCCACTCATGGGTAGCCCAGGTGTCCTAAAGCCTGAAATTAATATCATTTTAAAGGCATTTTAAAAGAGAAAGAATACAAAAGTATCACTCTTTTAAAAATTTTACAAAAACATCCGTGGACTGAAAAAAACAATACTGGGGAGCTAGGGATGTCACTCAGTGGCACGGCGTTTGCCTAGCATGTGTTAGTTTGTAAACTTAATCCTCAGTACCACTAGAACAAAGATCTCTGATTTTTATCACCCAGAGCAGAGTCTTATGAAACAGACAAATTTGGACCGAGAATGACAAGTGCCAAAGTAACTGGGATTTTGATTTTAGGAATCCTTTTCTAGTTCTCAAGAGAGAGATGAATGCACAAAAAGGAAGACTGCCATATTCGAAGAACTGCATTTTAGAAGGGGGCTTTAAAAAGTAGAGCATTTTGTGCAGAGGTGGGGGAACCCTCTACATGGCTGGTGGGAATGTAAACTAGTACAACCACTATGGAGATCAGACTGGCAATTCCATTTGACTCAGCTATTGCCCTTTTAGATATCTTACCAAAAGAGTTAAAGACATCATGTTGTAGTGACACACACATACCCATATTTATATGAACACAATCCATAATAGCTAAATATTGGAACAAGTCTATATGTCCATCAACAGATAAATGGATGAAGAAAATGTGGTACATTATACACAATGAAGTACTACTCTCCCATAAAGAAGGATAAACTTGAGTCATTTGTAAGAAAATGGATCTACATTGAGATCATAATGTTAAGAGAATAAATCACATACACAAGCTTAAATATCATATGGTTTCTCTCTCCCAAATTACAAATAAGGAGCAAAATAAAAGATGGATTAGAAAGTAAGGAAATAGATCTTTCTCAAAGGGAAAAAGGATTAAGAGATGGAGAGAGGGGATAAAAGGGGAGGGAAGGAGATTTTTAAAAGGCATTAAGATATGTTATGTACATGCACCAACTCCACACAAGGAATGTAAACATTACATACTGCAAACATGTACTAATAAAAATTTTAAAATAATAAGTAGAGCAATTTACACACAATAATTTTTGTTCTCCCAAGACAGAACACTGATACTCTATTTGCACTGAGGTCAGACACACATCATCCTGATATAATAAAACGCTTTTAATTTCAAGATCTAGAGTGAAACTAACAGGAAAGCACATTGTGTAGCTAATGAGGACCAGGGAAAGACATGCAGAGCATCCTTAAATGCTGTATTTTAATTCGCTCAAATTTAATTAGGTTTGAAGAGCCATCATTTCATTAAGCAATCAAGAACCCATAAGTGAACCTTGGCCTGCAAGTGTTTAGTTCTCACATACAATCTTTATAATGTTGAGCTTCAAAACAATGCAAAACTTTGAGGGATGACTCTCATCTTACATAAATGAAAACACACTTCAAAGCTGTAACATGCTTGAATTCTCCTTTATAAAGAAATTTCTCCTTCCTTGTGTATAATAGTAAGAAGTTTGCTAATCTTGTTCAGAAATGGAATATCACCTATTTCATGACCTAACATTTCCTATTCATTTGAGAGTTACATTTTTATAATCAGAATTTGACATTTGAGCTAAGATATTACTGATTTTCAGCCAAATGAGGTCACACATAATTGGACTCATCAGTTATTTTTCAAATACTAAGGAACTAGCCAAAGAAAAATATGTTTACATTGTAAATGATTTATGATCACGGGAATCTTCAAGTTCATGTTCTTAAAAGATTACCTTTACTTGAGCAAAATTAAAGAGAGAATAGGAAACAGGAAGGTAGACTTTGCGATGATGGGAAGTGATTTGAGGAAGGAGGAAAAACAGGAGGGCAGGGAGGGGAAAGGGAAGTAAAACTTTATTAAGATGTGACATATGGGGCCGGGGATTTAGCTCAGCGTCACAAGCACTTGCCTGGCAGGCACAAGGTCGTGAGTTTGATCCCCAGTAATACCAAAAAAAAAGAGGTCACATGGGTATAGACCACTTCCCCAAGATAAATTTAACTATTTTGTATCACAAATGTATACCAATAAAAAATGTTTATTTTTATTTCTATGTTATTCATGATGAAAAGGAAAAAAAGGCATAAAAAAAACTTGGAAAAAATACTACCTATACCTGCCTACATTACACAATTTCTATCTCACTCTGATTTCAACAACAAAAACTGTTTTTTTTTTGATTCACACGAGACTGCTGTTATAACAAATACAATGAAGAGCCAGGTATTGCTTTGAATGTTTGTTTTGTTTCACACACAGATTGCTGAACTCCAGTTTATCAACCGAAATCCCCTGCCAGAAGGGCTGTTGAGGGGGGAAGGTTGAGATCTCCACTACTTACATCATACACAGCCCCACTTTCCCTCTCTGCACCGTAAGTAAACATTGCTGCTCAAAGTGTGGTCGCCGGCCGACAGCATCAACCCGAGAAGCTTGTTGTGAATGTGGATTCTCCAGCACCGCATAATTCCCGTGCACGTTATGGTGTGAGAAGTGAGGTCTTAGGAGTGAGACTGTATTACTGATGTCCTTGATTATAGGTGCTGCGCACCTCCCTCTGGAGGAAAAGAGGTAGAACAGGCATCAAAATTGTTTCTGGGCTCGCTTCTTTGTGAAAGGCTCATAGTTAAGTTGGTCAGCTTTCAATGCTCTTCAAAAGGTCAGAGATTTTTGATGTGATTTCAGTGAAGATGCTAAAACAAATCAAGGATCTAACAAGATTTTTCAGTAACCAGCAAATCTGCCTTTGTTTTTGTTCTACTTCATTAGCTTGTTTTATTTGCCTTGTGTTCTCTGCATTGTTTGTTTTATTTTAGTAACCCCACTTTGCAGCCCTCATTTGAAAAGAATGAGTTTCTGGTCCCTCTAGGGGGCAGGCTTGTCCACAGGCAGCAGCATGGGTCATCAGAGGGGGACATTCGTCAGGGATTCTTTAGTGCAAACAAAAACAGACGTTTAGGTCACTTTTCCAAACTAGTTTTAATACTGGAACCGATTTTCATATTTTCCTCCTTTTTTTTTTTTTTTTTTTAGAAAATGGCTTAACCACTAGTTGTAAGATAACTAGTTCAGACATTAAGCACAAAGTATTTTTATGCTAAATTAATCTTCGAGGCTTGGATTGTTATCTCTTCTTAAAACTCCTGGATTCCTAAAATTCATTTTGGACCCTGTTCCCCTTAATGTGTACTCCCCACAGCCAGTACTGTATACCATCAGACCTTCTCCTAGCATAGTATGGAGGACATTTTCTTTAACTACTTGACCAGTTATGTTTGTTTCTCCTTAGAATGTGGCCTCCGTGAAGCGAGGGACAATGTTTCACTCATATTTGTATCACAAGTACCCAAAACCATATCTAGTACATAGTAGGTACTTAATAATTATAGGTTATCTAATAATTATCTAGTATATAGTAGGTGCTTAATAATTATAGGTTGAAGGAATCAATGAACAGAATGAAGAGAGAAATAAAAGTTCTGAGAGCAAGACATGAAATCTAAATAACAACTTACTTTCTGACTATGAAATACGATATAAAAATAGACTAAGCAGAACCAGGTGTGGTAATACACACTTGCAATTCTCACACTGGGGAGGCTAAGACAGAAGGATCACAAGTTTTGGACTATCCTGGGGTACACAGCAAGTTCAACACCAGCCCGAGCTATTTTGGAGACCCTATCTCAAAAAGAAAAAAAAAATATGGAATATAAGATCCTTAAAATAGAGGTATTTTACATTTTCCTTGTAAAACACACTTGTTGATTAGACTATATTTTAAGTTTTTGAACTAATTGTGAAAAAGAAGATTAAACAAGATGGTACAGATTTATTGACTCAACAGCAATTTAGGAAGCATTCACTGATATTCTATGTTCAATGGCACTTACATTTAAATGGTAGGTCGATCACTATAAAGGATTACTCACGAAAATAAAATTCTGTCTAGGGAAGTTCCTTCCTAATAAAAGAAATAAAATTTTATTTCCTTAAATAAAATAAAATTCTAATTAAGTCTTCTGATGACTGAGACTGCTCTTTCCTCTGAGGAATCAAATTGGGGGAATATTTTATTTTAGGTTACTATAAGCAAAATGACTTTTCAGTGGGAAGCAAATAATATGTTGATATCTTGTGGGCTTGGAGCTTGTCCTTTGTGGCTTGTGAGTATGCTCATAACAATGTTCAGTATCTCTTCTCATATTGGAGTTTGGAACCAATGACCCGAATGTGTATACAAACAAAACTTGCCATCCCAGTAAAATAAATTGTGTTTCTATAGATTTTAAGTACTTCCATCCTTCACCCACCCTGCGTCAGGATTCCAGCTAGAAATAAATTATATACTCAGACTGAGTGATCGAGGAGAGCTTTGTAAATCAACTGCTTTACAAAGGCATGAGCAGAATTAAGGGAAACCAAAAGGACAGTGAAGGACTCTAGGCTAGGCAAGTGTCAAGGAAACCATGGCCACACCTAGTAAAACACTGCAAAAAAAAGGAAGTGATTAGCATGATCCAGAAAGACAGCTAGAGCTGGAGCTGAGGGCTGCAGGAAGGAGGTCTGGCCTTCAGCAGAGGACAGCAGCCAATGCCCACCACCGCCCTGCCGGAATGGAGATGGTACAACATGTGCATTGACCTAACTCTTTTCCAGCCTTGGCCCTCCTGCTCTGCCTTTCATTGACAGAGCCAACAGGAAGTCCAACAGTAAGTCAAGTTATGAAAGGCACACAGAGGTCAGCATCACGGGGCACAAAGCTGGGGGCTGGGGTGGAGGGTGGACTTGACGTGTGAGACGAAAAGAATATCCACTGCACACCACTTTCCAAATGCTTCTGCTGCTAGGTGTTTATCACCTCATTCACAAACTTTTGGCCATGCATATTCTGAATAAGAGAAAAAAAAGACAAGGAATTTCATAGGGATGCAAGCTTCACCCATTCATTCACTCAGACACAAAGGTAAGGGTAAGTTTTCTCTGTATTTCCCTGAAATTGGCTGAAATGAACTAAAAAATGAAAAATTGGAAAGAAAACTGAATCTCCTATAAAATTAGCAAAGAACTAAGAGTCTCAAATTATAGACTATCAGAATTATCTGCCCAAAAGGATAAAACTTTTATGAACTTAGTGGACAGCCCTAAAAGGAGATATACACATCCACAGATGCCCATTGGTTTTCAAATTTTAAAGGAAGGAGAGAATTCCTGGAGCTCCAGGGAGGGCCATGGGCAGGTCCTGGGAAATATCTGCTGTATGTAGAGGAGTTGGTTTTACGGCAGCATGATGCAGAGAGTGACACTAATGGGAGGACCATGTGCTCCCTCTGTCTTCATCCATAAGATCTGAGAACTTAACACAGAGAGGAGAATCTAGAGGCAAGAGATGTAGGGAAAGAGAAAGAAAATCAGGAATTACTTTTGTAGATGCCTCCTCCCCCACCTCCCTTCATAGATGCTAATCAGTGTCAACTAAGTAGCAATAAATAGATGGCAACTGTCTCTCTACCCTGCAACACACACACATGCATGTATATACACTCATTCAGGAAGCAGCGATATACGACATGGCCTAAGTATCTGCTCACTCACTTTGAGGCCTTTTTAAATGTAATACATAGCAGAGTTGTAAGGAATGTTTGTGAAACAAAATACCTGATCTAGAATCAAGACTCTCTCCTTCCCCCTACTTATTCTTAGGCAAACACCAGGTTTGGATAGAATTGCCTCTACTCGGAAATGGGTAATACATGCAAAACCTTCAAAATGCATTGATTCTATATGCAGTTATTATTTTTTTAAAAAAAGGAAAGATTTACAAGCAAATATATAACTATATTTCAGAAAAAAAGCACAAAAAATAATACAATTCTTCTCTGTACATTCAAAGAAATTAAAGAGTACAAATAAGTGCAAAATGAGATAGCAGAGACAAGAAATAAAACAAAGGCAACAATAAAACAATTACAGATGTGAAAGCTACATTAGAACAAGAATCAAACAAATATTGCTTTTAAAAAGTCAATTACCAACAGACTTGAATATAATAAAAACTCATGGGCAAGTCAGGAAAAATATGGAAGCAATTTAAGATTGATAGTTATAGGAGGCAGGATTATGAGCTGTTCCTGTTGTAGAGAACACAAGAAATGGATCTTTTTAGGAACGACCATCTTCAAGGAAAAACCAACATTGTGACTTGCAATGTGAAATATCACAGAAAAGTTATGGGGTGGGGAAGGATGAAGATGTGTTATGTACATGTAGCAACTCCACACAAGGAATACAAATATTATGGGCTGCAAACACGTACTGATAAAAAAATCTGGAAAAATTGCTATCAGCATTAAGTCCAAAATAAAAATAAAAAGTACAGGAGTAAGGAGAGAGTAGAAGGGGGAGATCATCAAGCTAGCTTCAGACTTTGGCAGGACAACAGCCAGTGCAAGAATACAGTGTGACAATGTCTCATAGAATTATGAGGGGAAATGATGTAATTCTATAATTTTATATAGATTCCATTTGTTTGTTTAGAAGCAACAGTATGACATCCAGAATAGAATATCATTGAGCCCTGCTTACAAACAAATCTTCCAACTCAACATTAAATCAATACAGGAAGCTTGGGAAAAAGGATACTTTGATGAGGGTGTTACTGATGGTCTGACTCATTTCGATCCAAGACTTACACTAAAACCTCATCCTGTCTCAGGACTTTCACAACTGCTCTTCCTTCTTCTGCATGGCTCACCCCCATATGTTCAATTCTACTCACACTCATAACTTCAGAAACCCATCCCTTGACAAGTCTGCCAAAAATAATCCTGCCTGTCCCCTCCAGTCTCCTAGCCTGCTTGATTTTTATTCTTAACATTTACCACTGCCTGATATTGAAATATATATGTAATTTTGGTCTCCTCTATTAAAATGATGTTTAACTGTTCAGTGCTATATTCTCAGGACTTAGAACCCTGCTAAGGATAAAAAAGATGCTCAAAAATTATATTACCTAGGCATAATGGTACATCCCTGAAATTCCAGTATTCAGGAGACTGAGAAAAGAAGATTGCAAGTTTGAGCCTAGCCTGGACAACTGGATGTAGCTCAGTGTGAAGACTAAATTCTATCTCCAGTACCAGAAAAAAATATAATAAAGCATCTGTTGATTGAATAAACTGTTCAAATTTTTAAATGTTAAGAGCCTTGAAAATGTTTAACATAACTGCAACAAATGACATACGCCCATTTCCTCAACAGTAAGGAATCAACTTGACAAATTCTGAAATAATTCCTTGATTACTTTTAAAAGTCAGTGAGACATTTTGAGTTTTGCATTTGCAATTTTCCTTATTTCTAGACTCAGGCTGGATGTTTGTATTTTATGGGTCACAGGAGCTCTTTGAGATATTGACAACTTAGTGAAGGCAAAATAATAGAGTAATGTAGGGATTCCATAAAATTAGATTAAGTAAATAGAAATATCCATGTATAAATATATAATGTGAGAGGGTTGTCAAGGACTTGGAATAACAGAGGTTCTCAAATATTAATGGTGGCAATATGAAGCGATATATTTTTGGAGATTGACAGTATCTGGCAAATTTTCTAATGTGCATATTCATTCATCCTGAAATTCTATTCCTGGAAAATAGCCTTCAGATTCATTTTCAAGGATTAAGAGGATGTTGACTGTAGTGTTGCATACAATGGAAAGAAATGGAAACGAACCCACATTCCATCAAAGAAGGGACTAGTGTGCAATGTTCCAAAAACCAATACTAAGTAGGTAGTAAAAGCAAATGAAGTATACTGTTATGTACAAATATACACGATATAATGCACATGTGTGTATTGGTATGTACAAGTATGCATAATGCGAAATGGAGAGGAAAAAGCAAGCTACAGAACAATGCAGGTGCTATCATTATGCAAAAAGAGTATTAACCTATGTAAGTATTTGCTTCAAATTTTGTGTTATTCACAAGTATCTCAAAAGATACTTCAAAACTGTTCATGGTGATTGCCTATTAGGACTGAGATGTGGGGGAAAGGATGGGACATGGAGAGGTTTAGTTGACCAACTTCTATAGAATGTTACAGTTTATGTTTAAATGTCCCCCCAAAGACTCCTGCTGTCATGGGGTGGCAAGCCTTTGTAAGGTGACTGAGTCTAGCGTTTGTGATTGGTTCATTGTCTAGCGCTGGGATTGGCTGTGTGAGTGGGCACCTGCCCAAGGGCAGGGAACCAGCATACAATATAAGGCAGAAAAGGAGGCGTGCTTTTCCCTTTTTTTGCCCTTCCGCTCTTGTCGCTTCAGGCAGCTATGAACAGTTGCCTCTTAGCCACACCACCCTGCCTTGGAGATAAACTGTGAGCTAAATAAACTTTTTCTTTCTTCATTTTGGATGTTGGGTGTTTTGTCCCAGCAATGAGAGA
Source organism: Cuniculus paca (assembly GCA_004365215.1). Classification (NCBI taxonomy): domain Eukaryota; kingdom Metazoa; phylum Chordata; class Mammalia; order Rodentia; family Cuniculidae; genus Cuniculus; species Cuniculus paca. Next base: position 26,029 of record RJWT010004490.1, read on the forward strand.
AAACGAGCCAAAACAGCATTTAAACTGCATATATTACTTTCATTACAAAATTAACTTTTAAAAGTTTCACACACTTTTAAATCCATTTAAAAAATAAAATAAAAATCCATTTATTCAATGTCTGCAATGTGCTAAACACATGAAAAGCCATATTTTATGTCCAAGGAGTAGAGGTAGCAAGGAAATCAGTTCATCATTACATGCCACCCATAGTCACACACAGACCAAATTGTGAGCTCCTTGAAGATATTTGCCAGAGACATTTGTCACCATTTATCTTGTGTACCTGTCACAGCATTTGGCACATGGAATATATGCAGCTAAATAAGTGGATGACTACATGAAAGAATAAAGATGCATATTTAAGACCTGAAGTTATTTGTGATTCAATGTCACTACCACACTTGTCCCTTCACAAACCTAGATCTGATTATTTGCAATGCCCAACTTTACATGTTTTATGATCTTCCCTGGATGCTGTAAGCTTATCCATTGGCTGAGTCCCTGTGAAAGACAAGCACCTTTCAGGATGTCATTTTTGGCCTGAGACTACCAGTAACATTGTCAGAATACCATACCTGCAAGGATACCAAGAATTTAAAGAGATACCATGACAAATGTAATGGTGCACACCTGTAATCTCAGTTACTTGGGAAGTCAAAGCAAGAAGATTGCAAGTTCCAGATCAGCCTGAGTAACAGTGAGTGAGACCTTATCTCAAAACAAAATATAGAAAAAACTAGAGATACAACTGTGGTAGAGTGGCCTTGGGTTTAATCCCTACCACCACAAAAAGAGAGACAGAGATAGACAGGGAGATATAGACAGATAATGGAGAGGCTTATGACACATTTTCTGTCCACCTTTCCTCCCTCCCAAGGCTCCAGCCACACTACCCTGTTCCAGTTCATTCAACTTGCCTAGGCATCTCCCACTTCAGAGCCTTAGCACACACTGCTTTCTCAGCCCAGAATGCTTCTCTTCACTTCTCACCTAGTCAATTCCTGCTCATCCTTCAGGTCTCACATTAAGTATCACGTTTACAGGAGGCTTCTCAGACCCCTACTTTATGTCCTCTTTCTGTTAATTTTTCTATTCTTTCCCACTGTGCACCTTGCATAACAAGTGTAATGTCAACCCTTTATTAGACTTTGAACTCCAGATGATGAGAATCATGACTGGCGAATTGATCACTGCTAATGTCAACAAGTGTTTGTTGACCAGATGGAAAAAAAGAAAGAAATTAATCTTCCCCTCCTCTTAACTATGTTTTTTCACAACTACAAATTGGGCACAGTAAGTGAGGGGGACTGAGTCCCTGTCTCACTCATATGTGCAGTGAACTCTGTTACCTAGGATGAGATGGAGGTAGACAGAGGGGAGGTACAGGACTTGGCACGTGGGATATTGTGTCAGACCCAAGGAAAGACAGAAAAGGTGGTATCCTTCAGGGAGAGAAGAGTAGAAAAGCTAATTATATTGAGGAAGCAGAGGAAGTAAGGCAGCGAGTAGACAGGTAGTTGGAAGTTGGAAAGGTTAATAGGCAGGAAGGACTTTGGAATGTCACCTGGGACAGGGCAAGTCAAGGCCAGGCTGAGCAGGAGAGGGATCTGGGTGAGGCAGCAACTTGGTCCCTAAGCGGGAAAGGGAGAGTGTGACAACGAAGCCTGTTCACAAGGGGTTGTAGGTGTGAGGAAGGCACACTTGAGACATATCTTCACTGAGGGACCAGCAGGAAATGGGGAAAGGTTTGAGGAAGTCAGTTCGTACAACCTGTAAGCTGTCCCCCAGTTATGGAGCCCCCAAGTGCTAGATCGAAGAGAAATGCATTATGGATGACGTTATTAATGGTAGAGAGTAAAGATGAATGTTACTGTCCCAGGGTACCCTTCGACCCCTCACAATGAGATGCCTTAAGTTCAATCTCTCATAAAGGACAGTCTCCATGTCTAAGAAAGTGACAATGAGGAGAGAAAATGAAGCATGCCAAAAGCCAAGTTGCCCAGTTTCTGCATCCAAGCCCACCACAGCTTCTGACGGATTCTCCACACTTATAATGAATCTTGGGAACTATGCTACTCTCAGTTGCCCATTCAACATTGTATTTCTTTATAAATTATCTGGAAAAAATAGCTCACTGCCAATCGGAAACCCCATAAAATATCAATAGAAAATGTTGGCAACCATCGTAATGGTACTGAAATAATAGATGATTCTTATAGAAAACAGACCCTACTTATTAAGCATACTTTGTACCAGGCTCTGTTCTAAGAATCTTGTTTAATAAACGTGTTTAATCTTCACCAAAAAAAAAAAAAAGAATCACACGAAATAGCTACTATTGCCATTTTCCAGATGAGAAAAATGAAGTCCAGGGAGAGTGACGCCATTGAGCAATGTGTCTAAGGACTCCAACCCAGACAGCCCAACTCCAGAGCCCAACTCTTAACCACCACACTAGCTTGCTAGATTTGTACATACACCTAACAACTTACAAAACCGTTGCAAGAGATACAAGTATTATCTGACCCTCTCAATAATGCTTCATAGTTCATAGGAACATCTTTGTCTCCATTGTCCAGGTAAGAAAACTGAGGCTCAGAGACATTAAATACTGGTGTAGGAAATCAATAGCACTAGTACCAGGGAGGGACTAAAATCCATGACTCCTCACTCCTAAAATGCCACACTGTCTCTCACTTCTGCTTTTGCAGACTTACTGATGACTGAATTGAATCTACACGATCAGATATGCAAGAAGATGAAGGCTACACTGAGGGTTTATTGGGTCCGTCATGAAGATCTTGATACCTGAAAACACGACATGTCTCTAATGTGAAATATGACTTCATATGGCCCCAGTGTCAGGGAGTATCCCAGCGAAGGGAACAGGAGAAGATACTGACCAAGAGAACAGGGACCCAAGAGCCAGTTCCAAAGATGAACCATGCTTGGAGCAGAGCGGCTGGCGCCTGTCAGAATGGCCCTGCTGAGCCAGCAGCCCAGGAGAGTGACCAAAAAGCCATGCAGGGTTGCAAAGACAGGTTCGAGAGGAGCCCTCGTCCGGACCCTCCCCCGAAGCCCTCTATTGTGTCTTTTTTCCGGTTAACGCCTCTCCTGTCTTCATGCCATCTCTTCCCCACCCCTCCCTTGCTGTGCCCACGGTGCCAAATGTAACTGAGCCTCTGGCTGCCGCTAGTACGTTTGTCTCATTTCTCCATTACCCCCAGAAGCAAATCAATTCTTTCGGGTCCTCTGATGGTTTCTGGTGGCCTGGGCATTGCAGCCCTGGCTCATGTTACCCACTAACTCATCGTCCTTCCATCACACACTTCGCACCAAACCACATTTGCTTCCGATGCGCAGTGACCCACCCTCCCCTTCTTTTTTTTAACTGCAGTCCAATATTGCTGACATGGTTAGGAATCGGAAGTAATGGCTATTGCGGCCAACTCCCTGAGAAGCAGAAGCTTGGGGCAGGGACGGAAAAGCCTAAAAGGTGTCTCCCGCCCTAGCAACATCGTAGTCCCCTGGAGGCCCTGCTGCATACAACCACGCATCCCAGGGCTGCTACCCCTCGCCTCCTGCAGCCGCCGCGGCTGCTATAGAAACACCAGGCGTACACACTGGGCTGAAACGAAACACCCATGCTGGATTGAGACCCAGCCGGGATCAGCTTGCCGCCTCGGTCGCCATGGCAACGTGCCGAGGCGCGCGGGCGCGGGGATACTCACTCCATGGCGGGGCTCCGGGCGGCCGGGGCGCTGCTGCGAGGCTCGCGGTGCTGCTCCCCTCTGCCGGCGCTGAGCGCTCTGGCCGCGCCGCGCGCGAGGTGGAGCCGGGAGCCGTCTCCCCTCCCCGCCCGCACCCCCTCCTCGCCTGGAGGGTTGAAAGTGAACGCCCGGGCTCGCTCGGCTCCCAGCCTGCGAATAAGAAGGGAAGCAATTGGATAATGTTGCTCGCTGGGCGCTAGACAAGCCACTCGCTCCGGGGTTTGGGGAGGGAGCGCGCCGGCAGCTGCGCCCCGGGCGAGGTGGCCACCAGCGCTCAGAACCCGGGCGCCCCGGCGCCAGGTGCGCGGGAGGCTCCCCGGGGATGCGGGACGCTGCGCGGAGCCAGGTGGGAAGGGGAGAGAGCTGGCTGCAGGCGGATGGCACAGCCCAGAGGGCGCGGGGAAACGATGGAGTCACTGGCAAGGTTGCAGTTCTCACCGCCTGGAAGTTGCCAAGAAGCTTCTGGCCTCTGCACACAGCAAGGACTGCCCCTGTGGGCTGGGCGCGGGCTCAGAAGCGCCATTGTGCCAGCGCAGAGGGCACGCGTCTGAGTTTCCCAGGGAAAGTCCGGCAGCGCTGCGGCAAGTTCATGCGGTGTGTCCCCACTTTAGTGACCTTATGCCCTTCTCAGTGTCACTCCATTTTCTGCATCTTCCCGCCTGCCTGGGAGATATTGTCCAGCTCTACTTTCTCTGATCCGTTTTTTGTTTTGTTTTGTTTCTTTAAACCCCAGTTATATTGAGTATGGTTTCTCAAATTACCCCAGCCCCAACCCATAGTAATAAATCCCCCTGGGGCACATGTTCCTCGCCTCCAAGCCCTCTGAGAATCCTCTCCTAACAGGTTCCAGGCGGGAACCTGGTTCCACTCAGGTGCCCAACGCCTCTGCAATGAAGGGGAGATAGGACAAGCTCCAGGCTTTCCTTGCATCTTACTGCACCGGTCCTCTGTGTGCCCGGTTCCTGGGCTTCTGCCAGGTGGCGAGGACACGAAGCAAAACCCATACACAGCCACCAGAGCCCCTGCCCTAGTGGCGTTCACAGGCGAAACGGGAAAGACAGTGCATGCATAAAAGAGAACAATGAAGGCTGAAAATATTGCGACAAACATTAAGTAGTAGAAATACTGTAGTAGGTATTCTGAAGTTGATTGGTGATGATCACAGGGCTGTGATTAACCTAAAAATCATTGAATTGTACATTCTGGGTGAATTTCATGGCAAATGGCTTAGATCTTTAAGAGGCTGTTTTTGAAATAATGCTCCAATGGAGAACAAATGGGGAGTGGACCTGTTTGCTAGGGCGCTCAGGCAAGGCCTCCTTGCCAGGCTGACCTGCAAGGAGAGAGACCTCACACAAGCAGGCAGTGTGGGCAAAGTGCTCTGGCAGTGGTCTGCTAATGGCTCTCTGAAAAGAGGGACGCATGGACAAGGGACAAGGAGCCCAGGGCGGAAAGTTCTGGATGGATTTATTATTCCACAAAGTCAAGCCCAGGGAAGATTTAAGAATTTATGGCTAGAGATTTTTGGTCAACTCCAGGTTTCCCTTTGCAGAGAGTCTAGTGTAAATTTGACCATCCTCAAACCTTCCTTCCATCCGTGTCCCCCTTCTGCCACCTTCCTATCCTTACTCTTCCCTTCATTGCCAAGCCTCCTGAGAGGGTTGTCCAGACTCACTGGCTCCACCCTCATTTCCTTTTTCCTCCTGGGCGTAGATTAAGTTCATGTGCAAATATTAAAGAGGCTTAAACATGAATAAGATTTGGTTTTCTATCTCTTGAGAGTTCTAAGCTCAGTAGTCCCAGGCTAGTTTAGCAATCTTATCCCTCAAAGAGCTCGGAGACCTGATCTCTTTCAAAACATTGCTCTGTCATAGATGATCTTTCTTCTTAAAGTCATTTCATGGTCCCAGGTGACCTCCTTAGCTCCGGCCATCATGTCTCTATTCCAGCCAGCACAGCGATGGAAGGAACAAGGAAGAGGCAAAGGATGTGTGCCAGCTTGCCAGTTACCTGTTCAGGAAGGTTCACAGAAGCTGCCATGGGACACTTTCTCTTACATCTCTGTTACTGTTTAGATCTAAAATCCTGCCCCCCCCCAAGTCTTCTATCTTCAGAGGTGGGGCTTTTAGAAGGGGATTGGATTATGGGAGCACTATACTCATCAGCAGATTAATCCATTGATAAGTTCATAGCTGACAGTCCTATAAGGAGGTGGAGCCTAGTGGGAGGAGGTGGATCGGTGGGGGCATGACGTGGAAGGGTGTATGTTCTTGTCTCTCTCTCTCCCTCTCTCTCTCTCTCTTCCTCTTTCTCTCTCACTCTTCCTCTCTCTCTCTCTCTCTCTCTCTCTCTCTCTCTCTCTCTGTCTCTCTCTGTCCTTCCTGGCTGCCATTGGTTCTTTCTTGCACCAGGCTCTTCTGCCATGCCATTTCTGTCTTGAAGCCAGCCAACCATAAACTGAACCCTCTGAAACTATAAGCCAAATAAATCTCACCTCCTTTAAATTGCAAATGTCAAGTATTTTGTCCCAGTGGTGGGAAGGCTAACTAATACAATCTGTCCAGAATTCAGTCACATTGCCAGGTTCAGTTTCCAAGATGACCGGGCAAAGTAGATTTCACTCTTCCTCATCATGAGCCTACCCAAAACTGCAGGGAATCCATCCCCATGGAAGAAGGAGAGATGAGAATTAGGAGACAACCAGCAATTGTTGCCATACTCCTCAATCCTTAGTGTTCTGGTTTTTGCCTTCCCAATGCTGCCGCCACTGCTCACCATAAAATCCCCAATGCCACTTGCCATGGGCACATGTCAATCCTTTTCTTGCATGGTTTATAAGCAGTGTTTCACATTTTCAGCATTTCTTTTGTTTCTGTTGCATTTTTACCTGAAATCAAATTTATCAAGATGTAATTTACACACAGTAGAATCTACTCTTTTAGTTGCACAGTACTATGAGTTTGGATACCTTCTGTAATCCTATAACCACCCTGCCATCAAGACATTACATTGCCAATACCCCAGAGGGTCCTTCAAGTTCCTTGACCGTCAGTTCTCCTTCATACCTCCAGCCCCTGGCAGCCATTCATCTAATTTCTGCCCTCAGGATTTTTTTGTCCAGAATGTCCTATAATTGGAACCAGACATGATGTAGCCTTTTGTGTTTGACTTCATTCACTTTTCAATGCCTTTGAGATGTGTCCATGTTGTTATAAGTAGGTAGTTTCTTCCCATTGATGATTCTTCCATTGTACAAATGTACCGCAATTTTATTCTTTCACTACTTGATGCACATTCAGGTTGTTTCCAGTTGGTGGCAATTATGAATAAAACTTCTCTAACACTCATGTTCAGTTCTTTGTGTAGAAAAATGTTTACATTTCTTTTGGACATATACCCAGGGTCACTCTTCCCACCTTAATACGTAGTCTTCATGACACCACAGTACCTTGACTTTCTAGCCACTTCT
>RJWT010004491.1:5667-33337 GCA_004365215.1 Cuniculus paca
TTTTTTTGCAGCACCGGGGATTGAACTCACAACCTTGTGCTTGCCAGGCAGGCACTTAGACCACTGAGCTAGATCCCTGGCCCTGGTGTTTTTGAGACAGGGTCTCACTATGCCGTTCAAGCTGGTCTCACTTTGTAGCCCAGGCTGGTCTCGAACTCACAACGATCCACCTGTCTCTGCCTCCCGAGTGCTGGGATTACAGGTGTGAGCTCACTTTGTAGCCCAGGCTGGTCTCGAACTCACAACGATCCACCTGTCTCTGCCTCCCGAGTGCTGGGATTACAGGTGTGAGCCACCACGCCCAGCTTCTGATATACAATCTTTTTTGCCCTGGGAAGTCATAGCCTCTTTCTTGAGGCTCAGTCCCAGGTGATAGTGTGGAGCACAGCTCTCCATCCCGCCCTGCTCAACCATGTTTTTCTGTGAGTCAGTGGGTGGGGAAACAGCAGCTGTTGACTATCACCTTGCTTCAAAGATTACACATGGGTTTCTCAGCTGACCCAATTTACATTGCTTAAAGCCAGTTGAAAGACAAAGAAATGGTTCAGCCAGCTCTGTACATATCAATACATGGAGACAGGGTCAAGTTTATCCAAAATGGAGATAATTGGTCTTTTTTCAAGGAGAGTCATCTGAGAGGTTCCCCACAACCCTCTTTGTCTCATTAATCAATCTTGGCTTTTAATCCACTTTGTCTGCCCTGCTTTTTTCTGGGTTCCTATTACATGGAGTATTGTTTTCCATCATTTGACTTTCAGTCTATGAATTTCTTTTTGAATTAAATCTGTTTTCTTATATGCAGGTTATTGTATCTTGCTTCTTGATCCATTTTTCCAGTCTGTTTTGTTTGCTTGGTGAATTGAGACTATTAACATTGATGATTATAACTGACATGTATTGCCTTATCCTTGTCATGTTATTTTGCTGTTGTTGACTCCCTTTTTTCACTCCGTTTACTTATTTGCCTTGCCTGGTGCATGTTGGGAGTGAAACTGTCTGTATCTAAGGCAAGGCCATTGCCTCTCATGAGTTTGGCAGGGCCCCATGAGATGGATACACAGTTCTGGGACCTGTTGCAGTGTCTTGGCCTTCATTTGAGATAACACAGTTTTCTCCCTTGTTTCCCATGTAACCACCAAGACTGTTCACTATTCTTCTGTTGACTACTCGTAGCTGACTGTTTTTCTACTAGATCAGACATTCTTCCGTCCCAAAAACTACCCTGCCTTTAATCTCCCCATGAACTTATTCATATGCTGATTGTGTAAATAAATGTGCTACAGGTGCTGGGCAGTTCACTTCCTTCCATCAGGAGAGAGGCTCCACCTGACCCAGCATTAGTACATCGATTCTTGTCTTCTTCATCTGCCACCATCCTCCCTCTGGAGTTTCATGAGCTGTGCTAGATGTGACAGGTAGATTCTGTATGTTGAGGTTCATGGAGTCATAATCCTTTTTATCTCTGTAGTATGTCCTTATGAATGTTTGGGAGTGCTGCTTTGTTGTTTGTGAATTTCCTCAGGTGTTGTTTGTCATGGAAGTTACTTAGTTCTCTATCAATTTTGAAAAGATAGTTTTGCAGGGTACATCAATCTGGGTTGGAGGTTGTTTTCTTTTAGTGCTTGAAATCCTTCACTCCAAGCTTCTCTTGACTTGACGTTTGTGTTGAGAAGTCTGCTGTGATTCTGATGGGCTTTCCTTTATACGTGATTTGCTTCTTTTCTCTAACAGATTTTAATATTCTATTCTTATGTTGAATTTCTGGAATCTTGATTATTATATGGCATGGTGTAGTTTTTTTTTTTTTTGATCATGGCCAACTGGCAAACTTTGTGCCTCAATTATTTGTATGTTAAATTCTTTTTCCCTGCCATGGATGTTTTCTACCAAGATGTCTGTGAACAGGTGTTTTATGTCATTTTCACTATCTCCTGCTTTTTCATTGACTCCAGTCAAACTTATGCTATTCTTCTTTGCATCATCTAGCAGCTGCTGGCTTGATTTCTTGTGGTCCCTTGCTCTTTTTAAAAAATTTTTCTTTTCATGATCCATAACCACAATCCTGTCTCCTATATCTGAGCTTCTGTTCACACATTGGCTCATCCTGCTGAGTATACTTTCAGTGGAATTTTTAATCTCCTGGAAATGTTTGAATCTGTTTATGAATTTCAGTTACTTTCCTATGTTGAACATTTATGGTTTGAATCATTTTTCTTAATCTTCTATACTTTTTATCTGTATCTGCTGTAGAGTTATTAAACACATCTTTCATTGTGGTCATGATGTCTGTGGTTATCTGGGAAATTATTTCTGATTTGATTTTTTTCTGGAGCATTTTCTGGATACTATTTCTGTTTTGATTTTTTCTGGAGCTTTCTGCTGTTACCACTTCAGAGAGCTAGGTGGGTGGCTTTTGAATTATTCCACTTTGTTGTCGCCCTGGATTTGGTTTTGTGAGCTGTATGTCAGGGATTGCATCTTGCTTAAGCATTTTCACATTTTCTATTTTTTTTTTTAGTTTAATGTCCACGGTGATGCTTTTAAATTGCTTATGATGGAGTGGGTTTATTGCTAGTGTTTAGAATCCTTAGGAAATGACTACTTCTCTGAAGTGTCTTCCAGATGTAGCTGGTGAGTGGGCTTTGAGTCTGTTGTAAGATCTTACCTCTTTGATTTATTGGGGATGAGAAGTTGTGCCTACTTGTTCCAGCCCTGACTTGTAGTATTTTTAATGACCATTTGGGAATGTCAATCTTGGTATACCAGGAGGAACAACTACTTAGAACAATTATGTCATTTTTCCTAATGTGGTACAATCAGCAACAACAATAGCATCATACACAGACTAGCAAATGACAAACTAAGATAAGTATTAATTTATTACCTTTAATTGTATGAACTAGATTTGTGGTTATACGGCAAAATCTAAAATGAACCAGAAAATTCTACACAGTAAACAAGCCCTCAATATGACAATTTTACCTTCAGAGAAGAAAATTTAAAAGGGTTTAGGGGAATAAAAGAGAGAAATAGAAAAGGACTAGATTAGAAGCAAGGCTGGAGGCCAAAGAAAGATCATGCAACTTTGGGTAACTGGTACAGAAGACAGGAGGGAAAGAGAGAAGGGAAAAATAAAAAGAACAGAACAGAGCAACAACCACAAAAAATGAGAAATCATGTTTGATCTCATATAAAAACAGGAACAAGCAATGGAGCAAAACACAACAAAAACAAAAAAGAGAGAAAAACAAAGGTGCACTTCAAGATGTGTCTCTGATGTCACTGGTGGGCATCCTGGGCAAAGTCCAAATCCATGTTGATTGATCCCAGAAAGCCAGCAATAGCTTCACAGCAGGGTGGTAGACAACCCCAGTGAGCCTGCACATTTATTTCCCTTGCAGTTCAGGCTGGTTTCTGGCCATGAGGCTGGAACCAGACCCTATCAGCCTGCAGCAGTTGGTGTGCTTTCTGTGGGCTTGAACTTGGCCAGTGGTCACTAGATGGAGCCAGAAATTGTTCTAAGTTCCTGACTCAGTTTGCCCCTCTCTAAGATGGTTCCCAGCCTATCACCCTCTCCCACAGGACATCCAAAGCCCTGAAAAACTCCTCAGCCACTGCAGTCCTCTGCATCCATGGCTTCCTTCCACTGGCGTGTCTCTTCGTGGAGGATTCTGGGGTGACCAGCAGTCATCATGTGTCTACAGGTTTGAACTGCTCCTCCAAAGCAGTGAGTCCAGGCTTAGGGAGAAGGCGTTGCCTGTTACCTCTTTCTTTTTCATTGAAGTTTCTCTGTTTTATTCTCCCTATAGGCTTCAATTCCCACTTTAGATCCTTCCTGGAGCTAGAGGACCCACCCCCTCCTTCTCTTCTGCACATAGCTATATTCCAGTATCTGGCTACCAAATCTAGGAGAGACTCCTTCTCTGCTGCTCACCACTCTGTCATCTTCTAGAAAATTGAATTTAGAAGGAGAAAACATTCTTTTAATAAATTATTAGTCCTATTTCACATTCAATGAATTGATAGAATAAACTACTCTTATTTATTCTAACATGATGCATTTTCATTTTATTGTAGAATATTTCTCATTTTTAGTATATTTTCAATATTATATGAATAAAATGTCAATAGCAATATACAATTACTGATTCTTTCATGTTCCTGTTTGTTTCTCTCTTACTAACATGAATCATTGATTTTAATACTTAACATTTAGTTGCAATTATTCAGACTACATTTTTTAAGGTACGACCTGCAATTTCCTCAGTGGGATAAACCTGGAATATTATCCATGGAACTTTTCTAAAAGATTGGAGAAAAAAATTTGCTAATTAGTCTAATGAGTAAAAAACAAATCACAATTTTGAGCTCAACAAATGTTCAAAGATTTTATGTTTATGTTCAATTAACTTAATTGCTTATATGATAATATCTATTTAGTGTGAATACAAATTACCTTAGTTAGAGGCCATGTAATTTGAGCTATTTTCCCCTACCTGCCATATTCAGTACCCCAACTTGCTTAAATACACATTTCTTTATTTTTAAGGGGCTCTTGCCACTTTCTGCACATTTGATAGTCTCTTCAGATGAAATTAAGTATGTGTGTCAATTTTAATTGTCAACTTGGTTGGAGTAAGAGAATCCTGAAGAGCAGATTGGATCATAGATGCAATGTACTCATCAGGAAATTAATCAACTGATCTTAATCTCAGAACTCTGAGGGGTCACAAAATCATAAGTTCAGTCCCAGTCTCAGAGATTTAGTAATTTAGCAATACCATTTCTCAAAATAAAAAAAATAGAATAGAATAAAATAAAATAAATGCAGTGGACGTAGCTCAGTGCAAAGGCTCTGGATTCAGTCCTTAGTACCTCACACATGAAAATACAATAAATATGCTCTCATATAACATATGTAAATATATATTAGGATGTTAAAATTATGCATTGTATTATTTTTGTATATAATATGTGGATCTTGTGAGATTAATTAGTTTGGCTATGAAAACTAATTATGCTGTGAATAGAGGTGCACATCTACAGTGCATGTTTAGGATGAAGGATATTGTGGAAATGATTCTTGTCATATCCTCACACTGTTGAAGTATATTGTATCCTATACCTATTGCAGGATGAGGAAGAAATTTTCTTGAAGGATGTTCTCTCATTCTGTATATACACAAAATGCTAATCCAATTGTTATAGTTTATGTATAGGTGGCCTTCCAAACCTCATGCAGTCATGGAAGCAGCTGAATCTAGCATTTGTGATTGATTTGTTGTCTAGTGCTGGGATTGGTGGTGTGAGTGCTGCACCATTTGAGGGGTGGAGCCAGTATATAATGTAAGGTCAGGAAGGAGAGGTGTTTTTTCCTTTTTTGACATGTTTACTCTTGCCCCTTGCAGCCACTATGAACAACTGCCCCTCAGCCATGCTACCCTGCCTTGGAGTCAGCTGGGTATGGACTGAAATCTCCAAGAACTGTAAAAAAAAACCTTCCCTTCCCTAATTTTGGTCGTCAGGTATTTTGTCTCAGCAACGAGAGAAAAGTAACCAAGACACCAATACTTGGGCTAAGCTAGGATGCCAGATGACTATATCTTCTGCATTCTTCCCAGAATTCCTCCTATTGCATTTTGTTTTATAACAGTCTCAATATTTGCATAATAATGTGTAAGAGCCAATACTACATAAACTAATATTAAGGAAGACAGACTGTTGTTAACAGGAACAATATAGATGTTGTTTAGAATACAAAACTTATATACATACTTTTGTTTCTTTTTCATAAAAAAAAAGGATATACTTTCCAGTTTTGACCACCACTGAGTTCAGAAACAAATTACTTTCCCCTATATCAAATGCCTAATGTGTATGACAGAAAATATTAATATTACTTTTTTCTGATCTTGATGCATTTTAATAGTAATTTCTCTGGTTCTAATTGTTTGTAAATTTAAACTAGAAAATAAATAATAAAATGATAGAAGAACCTATGAGTGGTAGTTTTTTCTGCTAAACTTGCCCAACTTGCCTCTCTAAGTTGTTCCTTCCTTGAAGAATTCCTCTTTCCTTCAACTCTGCCCATCTAAATTCCAACCAATATTCATTTTATAGTTTACAATCCCTACTCACATTAAGTGGAATTAGTATTTAAAGGAAATGAAGTAAAGGTTTTCAAATTCTATGATATGCTCCCACTATTTAATTCTTTTATTGTTTTTTCTTATCATTATATTCATTATCTTTTATGTAAATTTAAGCTTTCTGATGTCTATGAGTACTTATTTTGCTTTATGTAGATGTCTACACAAATGCTGTAACAATTTTCCATGGAAAGAGGATATTTTTAGTTAAATAAGGTTGAAAAATACTGAATGCATATGTCACATGTTTACAAGTTTGCACATTGGGCATTACTTTCCCAAGGAAAAGGACTGATGAAAATACCATTGAGATGACAGCACCACACAGTTCTCAGAATGGAACTCAAGCAACATGTGAACAAACTCAACTGACAAATTTCTGCTAAACTGCAGAGAATGAGACCAAATTGGATGATAAGTCGGAATGGATGAAACATTAACTGCTACAGGAAGTTGCAAGCTACTTTTCTGCCATGATGGCTTAGAAAATATCTAAGACAAGAGTCAATAAATAAGGAGTTCAGGACTGAGTTCTAGAAATGATGTTCCTCCTTACGTTCAAAGCCCTGTGTGGTGTGGTCAGTTTGTGTTTCTTTCCCACTTCAAGTTGGCATAGTAGAGACTTATGTATAAAACAACCTATGAAGAATGTTGAGAGAAGGAGAGAGAGAAAAAAGTGAAGAAGGGAGAAAATGCAAATAAACCTTAAATTAAAACTTGTATTAGGAGGGCCAGGGATCTAGCTCAGCGGTCTAAGCGCCTGCCTGGCAAGCGCAAGGTCTTGAGTTCAATCCCCGGTGCCGAAAAAAAAAAAGTTGTGTTAGGATAAGTATTTTTTGTTTTTTTGTGGGAGTACCAAGAATCAAACTCAGGACCTCACACTTGCCAGCCAGGCAGGCACTTAGCCTCAGAGCTGTATCCCTGGCCCTAGGATAAGTAGCAAAACATCAGACTCATTTTCATACAATCAAAGAAAGAAATGAACTTAGGAGAACTAATATAACATGTGAAGACAAATTACAAACATATAAAGTGGACACATGAGTAAGTACTATAATACAGCACAGGAATTAGCCCCTATTTCAATGTGTGATATGAAAGGGAATGATGTCTCTAAACTACTCTAACATTTAAAGACTACTATTTGAGAAAAAAGACCTTGATGATTATATCATTACTAATTTGTGAAAGTGTAAAAACTTAAAAACTAAAAATAGTAAAACAAAATGTTGAGAGACATAACTCTGGTGATGGTGTCAGTATATATTTAGAGACAAAAAAGTGTGGAAAATTCTATATGTAATTTACATGAAATGGATTTATATTTCTGACTAATGTCAAACATACATATGAAGAAAGTGAAAAAGTTATAATAAATTGTGTAAAGAAATTTCAATATATAATATTTATAGGGTCTCAATTTCCTTATAATAGGTGATAAAATTTTTTCTGAAAATTTCTTTTCTGACATTAACTTTGCTTTTCTCACAGTAACAGCACTATCAAAATATAATTATTTTCAACCAAATTTGTAGCCTCAAATGTAACTACAATTTACTTTCTTTGAGGCGATGACAGTCAGTGGATCCAAAATACTTTACCACTCAATTAATTATATGGTCTTTATTTATTTATTTATATTAAAGAAAAAAACAATGGTACAAAATTTCAAAATAAGATTGTAGGAGAGCAACGGTATTCATAACGAATGTGATATTCAGCCTAGGAATTTGTACCTGTACATTGTATGTCTTGCTTCTTTTTTTCCCATTCCCTTCCCTTCCCTTAAACTCTTTTCCCCCTTCTCATTTACAAGTTTTGTTTCCTTTTTTTCTTCTAATCTCTGTTTGTGTTTGTCTCTTCTTTCCTTTTCCCATGCCTTCCCTTGTTCCCTTTCCCATTTAAACATTTTCTTCCCTTTTCTCAATATCTATTGTACATTTTGGCCCTTAATTACACTTTTGGTTTCTCGCACCAGAGAAGCAATGCAGTATTAAAACATGTATGTCTAATTTATTCCACTTAAGAGCATATATAGTCTTAAGGTGCATCCATTTATCTAGAAATGACTCAAATTTATCCTTCTTTACTATCAAGTAATACGCCACTATATTAAAAAAACTACATCTTCTTTATTCATTTCTAAATCAATGAACTCTTCTGCCAAATTGTTGATTAAATATTCCACATTTATTATTGATGACTTGGTCACTCAATTCGATATTACAAGTTCATGTTATCTTAGAATCATAATAATTTTTAAAAGAAAAAAAAATACAGTGTATTTCCAAATCAATATATTGAAATATAGCCTCTCAAACCTCAACCAACATAGAAAACTAAAAATTCTTACGAATAATTTTATTTCTGTGTCATTTCCAGTTTTTAATAATCCTTGTACTTGATTTTACTGTGATTCAATGTGTGAAGGTTTAGAAACATCACAATAATATGTATTTTGTTTTTATGCATGCTAAATTTTTAAAAACTCTCTACAGTTTAGAGAAATATACTGTGTCTTGATATAGTCTAAGAATGTTCTTTTTAAATTTTGCAAACACATCAGAAAAAAGTATCATACCATTTGCCCATCTTTAAATTCAATTTTCAGCTTTTATACTAAATAAAGTACTATGAAATAATAAAAAATATAAAAACATTACATTGGAGAATCTGTTCAGGTCAATGTGTATAAAAGATAACCAAAATAATTGATCAGTCTAGAAATTGCTTTATATATTACATTAAATATTACCATATGCATTAACTGCCAAGTAACTTCATTGGTTTGTGAAGTCTTTTTTTCACAGATTCTTGGCAACTAAGTGTTGTTGATGAATAATGCAAAAATTTGCTAAAACACCTGGTGTTTCTTTTTAAGTTGGCCATAAACCTGTGTTACCTACTAACCTGAGTTAGTGTTCCATCTGTTATACAAGCAGTGTCGTTGAACAGGGAATTTTTTTTTCTGTGAACTAATTTTAAGGGCTTCAAATATTGACAAGCTCTGTGTACTGCAGTTGGTTTCCTAAAGGACATTTCCCATATTTTTTCATTCTGTTTGAAGTTTACACACAGCAAGTAGAGTTCATTATAACCTAATTTTCTGTTGCCTTCTCACTGACTAATCTAAAAACAGTATCTTTGCTCAATTAAAAGGAATGATTACTCTATCTGAACTGCCTTTTCATAACAAAGTAACTTCATTATTTCTGGTAAGATAAATTTTGTCCAGTATCAAGTAGTTTAACATATTTTGCATCATTTGTGCTTTATCTTGGAAGAAAAACATATTGATTGCTATTTAAGAATCTTGAAACATTCCAGTGACAGAACAATACTTTTAAATATGTCTTTAAAATTTCATAATTATGTAGTTGCTGTGTTTTTTTCTAAAATCTGAATTAATTTGAAGTCAATGTAACCCCTATACTGATACACTTTTATCTGACTGTGACTAGATTTATAAAACCATGGCGAGTTTTAGGGCCTAATTAAAAATATGAAAAATTTAAAAAAGTTTTCAATAATACTTGGTTGAATTTTTCTAACCTGGGTTTGTCATTTCACGTCAAAACTGTGGGAATGAAGAATTCATACAGGAAAAGTGAGAATTCTAGAGGTGACACGACTTTTCAAAACATTGTACCCCTTTTTTTTAAGTTCCAAAGGAAAAGTACAATGTCCACATGATTTACTTAATAAGCAAGAGAGATAAAAATGAAAGCTGTGGAAAATATTTTGTATTTATGTATAAAATGGAAAACATGTCTATGGTCTGTTTAAAGTGACAGATTATCCAAACCTGTCTATATTATAGAACTGTTTATCTCTTTTCTGAGCTCTGAAAATATGTTGTTTTCTGTCACTCTACCTTTCCACATGGATACTTACATATTAACACACACAATGCACACATATGAACACACAAATAATCTGAAGTCAACGTGGAGATAGGGGAAATCGTGGCTTTCCTCATTGCTCTACCACCTACCCATTGTAAGCACTTGATACATATTTGTAAAACAGTTAATTTTTATTTCCATCCTTTTCTATGAACTGAGTGTAATGCTGCCTAAACAAATTCTGTGCACTATTTTAGGACACTAAGTACCTATGACACAATTAGAGCCACTCAAGAACCCTACAGTGTGATTAGCAGTAGCTGTGTTTTACACAGTGAATTTAATGTTAACTACCCAAAATACATCATTTTTCGGTCAGCAGATACATATTTTTATGATTTGAATTTCAAAACTAAAAGCCAAAAGAACTCACAGCACTAATTATACAATGTGTTATCCAAGTACAACCTTTAAAAATGTTTAAGTCTCTCCTATAAGAAACAACAAAGAAACACAGCATTCCTAATGAGCCAATGTAACTTTCAGCAGAATGCTGAACTACGGTTCGCCTAAGGAACACCAGAATTACTCACGTTTGAATAGCTAGATTAACTGCACATTTCTACAAGGTTTGTACTGTAATTGCAATTTAAGTAACGTTTGTAGTGTTATCTGTCAAAGACTGAAGAGACCAAAGAGAATGTATGTCATTATGCAAAATTACTAATTAAGTACAAGTAATTTAGTAGATAATTTACATGTTCATTTTATAATAGAAATTATTTAGTTTTAGGGTCCTCTTTGTATTTCTAAAGTAATCTTGACCCAAGGGATCAGGGACTGTTAAAAAGAAGTGTAAATTACAGAATGAGATATATGGTTAGTTGATTCATTGCTTTGTTAGGGCGAACAATTCTTCTAACAGTAATTGTATGTGAGAAAACATTTTCTTATTAGGTAAATGATGTTCATTAGCTCTTAAGTCTACTGTCACTTGACAACATTAAAGTGGAAAATTTTCCTTCTTGATTACCTCTCCAAGGATATTCAGCAGCTTTAAATTAATATTGATCAAACAAAACCATCATACCTGTCAAAGTGTTCTTACCAATGTGAATACACAGGAAAAATATTCGATAATTTCTTCAAGGAGAAAAATTGTGTTCCTGAAATTTACTATAAATTTTTACAAATTTACTTAAAATACCATTATAAAAGAATTTACTATAAATTTCTATAAATTAAATTAAAATATGATTATAAAATAATCGTCCTGAATGGAATATTTACTATGTGGTTATTTATAAGTACTAGTTTCATCTATAAATCTAAAAATATTTTAATGTTGAAATTTATATTTTCACTGTCCAATTGTGGCCATATTTTATAAATAGTGATTTTTTTGTGGTTGTTGTCTTTTTAAGATAGGGTTTTTCTATGTAGTTCAGGCTGGTCCTGAGCTCACTTTGTAGCTCAGAGTGGCCTCGAACTCTCAGTGATCCTCTTGCCTCAGTTTCCTCAGTTCTGGGATTACAGGTGTGCACCACCACACCCAGTTAAAGAGTGATACTTCCACACTGATACTTTGAATACAAATTGATTCTTTCTTAAAAATATAAATCATTGAAAATATCCATGAAGGTAGGAGTTTATTTAAACAAATACCTTTAGTCCAATAATCTGCAATCGCACTGACACCTAAAATGATACTACCCTCAAATTCTTCTCCCTCTTTTCTCTTTTATGTTATTAATTTTAAATAATTTAGTTAAAATAGTGTTTATTTTATTTTACTCTTCTAATTTTTACTGATGGCCTAATGTAAAGCTATTAAATTTTTCAATAATTTTTTTTGTATCTTATAGATTCTGTTAAAACCCCATTTTAAACTTGGGATATATAGCAGTTTTATTTGCATTTCTATTTTGAGTTTACACTATGTTTAATTCTGATGGAATGGGAACTCCCATGAAATCAATGGACATTTTGTCTTGAATTTCTTATTTTATTGAAAAGAGTTCAGAAATCTTTACATTAGTTTTATTTATTGCAAAGTCTTAAAAAATTTCCTTTGTGGCATAAAAATGGTTAATTTTCATATACACTTTGGGTGATATATATGTATAATCTTCATATATATATTTTACATATATGGTTAGACTATAAAAGAGAAATATTTAGTATTTGATGATCTTTACAAAATTATTGTCCACTTGTTCTATTTTAGATCAACAAATATGTCAACTCACTTTTATTAATTTCTTTGCATAGTTTCAGCTGCTGCTGTTGTTTAACAAAATTCATTTTTATGTTAATGGTATAAAAATTCATGACAGCATCACTAAAAAAATATTGTTTTTAACTTTTTAACAAAAGTTCATAATTTTATACTCTTTGGCTTAAATTTCACTTTTTAAATATCTAGATATTAACTCTTATTTTATTTTCAACTGAATTTGATTAGTGCATATTAGTGCATCTTTTTATTTTTATTTGCTTTGGATGGTGGTTTTTTTGAGAAATTTTACTGCAGTACACTAGAATTTTTTATTTCACATTTTAACCAAAAAGAAAATACTTTCTTACTATCGTTGATTTAAGCCCATGTATTTATGTACTAATATATATTATTCAATTCTCTTATGTTTTAATATGCTATTTACATATAGATAAATCATGGAGAGATCATTTATTTTTTTCTCTTCTATCATGTATGTTGGCATTTAGAAAGATTTCCGATTTTAAACTAGTTTTTACCTTTATCTTCATGATTTTTAGACTATCTGTAGCCTTCTCACTGTTTTGGATTCTGTCTACTGTTTCTCTCTATGAGCATTGTTGAATTTAACTCACAAACATTCCATTCTCTTCTCCTTTTTTTCCCTCTCCCTCCAAATCCAGCTTGAAGAAGCAATTTTTTACTTCCAGTTAACGAGTATAAGGTGATTAATGGACTGATTCTACTTTCTGTTTGCTCTCTCAGTTTTCTGAAACACTTTTGATAGGATATCTTCACCACAAAAAAGGTCAATGCTTAGCCTACAAAAAACTGTCTTCTTTAAGTTTGTCTTTCAATCTTTCTTCACAAATAAAAATATAGTCAATGGTATTACCAGATTTTAAACAGCTATCCTTTCATTTTTAATGATGATTTGTAGTGCAATCATTATGGAGGTCTCATGGAAACAGCATTCTCTGAGTTCTGTCATGCTCTAAAAGTTTTCCTTTACATTATCAAGGATTAATTTAGATGAATGTGATGTCTTTTGATCTTCTTTTCCTTCCTCAGCATCTTAAATTTGTTATTGCATGGTTTTCTGGAACAAAACATTACTGCTTTGAAGACTGTTGTCAAGGTCATTATTTTCTTTATAAATATTTTATACTTATTCTCTGAACACTCAAAGATTTTCTTTGATTTTGCTTTAAAGTATAATATATGCTAGAATATATCCAAACACAGAGTATTATCCACTATATGTTGATTGTATCAGGCATAAGAAAGTTAAGAAAAAAGAAAAAATTGTGTCTATGTATATGTACATGCATATGTATGTACATATGTATAGGTGATTTTTTTCCCTTTGGCATTATCTACATACTTATTCGTTATTTTTCTTCCTGCTTAAAATTTACTTCCATAGATTTTTTTCTTTTAGAATTCACTCATTTGTAAAATAAAATTACATATCTTAGTAGTAAATATCATATTGTTTCATTTCTATTTTTCTAATGTTGATTGATGACGTTTTTCATAGTTTTCTTATTTGACAAAAAAGGTAAAATTTCGTATTGTGTATGCTTGTCCTTTTCACATACTTACCTGGTAAGAAAGTTGTCCTTTTCCTTTTCTGGTCTCTATTACGTGTTCTTTCAAATTCACCTGTTCAGGTCTTAATGCCTCCATATGAGAAAGTTATCCCATTTAAACAGAAGAAAAGTAAGGTTAAATAGTGCCATTAGGCAGAGTTTTTTCCAATTTGGCAGCATCTTCATAAGGAAAGGAAATACAGATACAAAGACATCAGCGAGGTGCTTACATAGGGGAAAGACCAAAAGTGAGACACAAAAAGGTGGACATTTAAAAGCCACAGAGTGGCTCCTGAGAAAAAAGCAAACTTACTGACACCTCGATCTTGGAATTCTACCCCCCACAACTAGGAGAAAAGAAATTTAAATTCTATCAGCCAGACATGCTTCTGCTAGTATATTATAGCAGCATTAGGAAACTAATATCAACATTAGCATTACCATATTATTATTTTCTTTTAGAAGGACATTTTGTGTGACTAAAGTTCATTTATTCATTTCTCATAGGAGACAGGACTTCCAATTCTATTTTAAGACATAAGGAAAATAGGATAGGCTTCTCATTTTCAGTGCGTAACATTGCCTATGATATTGTTGCACAAAAATTTAAATATATCCTATTTTCTGACATCTGCTTCCATTCACTGTCCCCACTTATCTGTTGCTCTTCTTCCTTTGCCATAATGTTTCTATCTTACTCATTTTACATCCTACTGCACACAAGAGTTTCTCCTTACTGTGTGATTTCATTTTGTTGATATTAAAAGCATTGCAAAATTATTCTGCAGCCATTGTTGTCTTACCACAATTTCTTGTTTGTCTATCTCGGTTAAAATTCACAAAAAAGTTAGAATACATTAGGAGACTCCCCTCACATATTTCTAAAGTGATTACGTAAGACAACTAAGACTTTCTTTACTCTGAAAATATATTCTTTTATATATATTTTCCTCCTGCATTCTCACCTTTTACATAATTCACTTTTGACTCATTGTACTAGCAACATAATGGCTCTATATTCAAACCGGTAGCCTACTTTGCTCCAAGGTTCATAAGGTGAGAAGTTCTTCCTGGGACAGTGTGGCCGTGGACTTTCTGTCTGGCTTTTTGTTTTTGTTTTGGATACTAGCAGCTTAGCTTTAACTCCTATGTTTTGGAATAATCCCAGTGGATTTCTGTGCTTAGTGGAGCCTAACATCTTGAGCAACTTTCCTCTCATGCATTAAGTCACTGTACAGTGTCTCGGAATAATTTGAAGAAATTGTGGTCTCATATTCTAAGACATTTAGTATTCCAGTTTTCATTGACTTAGTATTCCATTTTTACCAATGAGTTGTAGAATGCATCATTGAAAATGTTCATTAAGTTAAATGTTGCAGTGAAAAGCAGATTAGTAACAGCATTGTTAAAAATAATTAAAGTTTAAAAAGAACAAAAAAGAAAAATTACATAAATTTCTTTATCTGTATATTTGATTTATGGTAAGGAACGTGTTCTTGAGGTTGCAACACCTAAAATAAGATCATGCATCACCTACAAAGAGATGTCTTCTCATCAATTGTTTTTGAATTATATATTCATAGCATCGATAGCAGATACTATAAGATTAAGTTCTAATCTATTATAATGTATATATTAGGATCAGTGACTCCTTGACCAATTAACATGTCCATTGTCATACTTGTTTTTTATTTAGTTTGATGAATTATGTATCTTGAACTCTATTGTTTGTCTTCTTTGTAATTCTCAAAATTTCTTTCTACCCTGCATATGAGATTTATATGTACCAACATATGATTGGTTCAGTCTGTCATCCTTAGAATAAGCATATATGTTGTGGTTTTGGTCTAGATGTTTCCCAAGGGTCTGGTGAATTCGTGGACAGGGATTTTGAAAGAGGAGGGTACCATGGGGTGCTCTGACCAACTTGCCAATAGGAGGTGGTACTGGTCAGGAGAGTCGAGGTGTGAGGGGCATGACCTGGAAGTTATCTCGCTTCCAGGTTCATTCCTTTCTGTATCCTTGCTGCCATGAAATCACAGCCTTCTTTCATACAGGTCTGTCCACCATGTGGTTCTATGAGCTTGCCAAATATGGAATGAAACTTCTAAAATGTCAGCCTCTTTTCCTGTAAGTGTGGGTGTTCAGCCTTGTGTCCCAGTGGCATAGGAAGTGAATAAGAAAATATACATGTAAGTAGATCTTTCCAGTTTGGCTCTTAATGATTTGCTCTGTCCAATTTATATATAACTGTGTTTGAGCTTGACAGCATTAGTGTTTTCCTGTGTTCAAGGTATGGTGATCACATGTTTCATACTTGGTTATATCTGTAGGAATCTGCCCATAGCTTTCTTCAGAAAAGAGTTGAGAGAGAAAAGTGTACTTTCTTTGAACCATGTTAAGGTTCTCTGAGCTTAAAACTGCTAATGATAATGCATACAGTTTCTTGCATCCATATATCTTTTGATAACTCTAATGGTTGATACATTGTGTCAACCTGAGAAGTCTAGAAGCTTGACTAAGTAACTCATCAGTTCTACATCCTAGGGGGTAAAGAACATGTCCAAGGGTGGCTGCTTACACTCTAGGATGTTGTAATGGCTGATTCATTGTGTGAATTTGAGAAGTTTAGAAGTTTAAGTGACTCAGCAGGAGGCCAGGGTCCTCACTTTGTAAACATCCTGAGTCTGTGCAAGAAGAAGGTACAGAGATGGTATGAGTGCTATATCTGCCCTAGGGTGGGTAGCCTGCTTACAGTATAATGGAGGAAAACAGTGTTGTTCTCTTTTTTTGCTTCTTTTGCTTTTGTTGTCTTCCACTGCCATGAACTGTTGTCCCTCTGCCATGACACTCTGCTTTGTGGTCAGCTGATTATGGACTGAAACTTCTAAAAGCTGTAAACTAAATAAACCTAGCCTTCTTAAACTTTGAGTATTAAGTATTTTGTCTCAGCAATGAGAGAAAAGTAACTGAGACAAGGACAAAAATAAGTAGTTAGAAAACATGACTTTGAGTTATGTAATAGGCCTAAGTAAGCATGGGATGTAAATACCAAATTTATTTAAGAATCTATAGAAATCCTACAGAAATAAAGAACCAGAAAGCCTTGAAAGTTTAAGAATCTATGGGAATCCTACAGAAATAAAGAACCAGAAGGCCTTGAAAATCAAAATGTTAATTAAATATTTGCCATGCCAGCCTCTACACAGTCTGCTTTTCTTTTACTTTGATTGGTTATGATGTCACCAATATGATCTGTTTTCTCCAGACAAAGTAATAAAATGGAACTTGTTTGAGCAGTTTGAGAAAAGATGACAGTAGCAGTAGACTGCAGAGTGAGATGAAATGAGTCTGTAAGAACACACAGAGTAAAAAAAAAGCATCAAATAGAAAACTGCAAAAGCAGTAGAGTGTTAACTACAATTTCTTTCCAATTAAATGCAAATTTCCAAAGAATATCAAGATGTTTACAAAGACTATAAGCTAATCTCAAGTTTCTGCTACTACAGTATTTTGGAAGGAAACTGCATAAGATGAATAATGGGCTAAAACGGTGACTAATTCCATGGTAACAGCTTGACGACATAAATCTGAAAGAAAGTAAATGTTAATACAAACCGTACTTTAACATTAAGAATTTACACTTTATCTATGTTACACATTAAATAATTCAAACTACACATATAGTGCATTTCAAACTATATATCAACTTGTATTTATTCATATGATATAATTAACTAAATAGAAAATGCTAAACTGTATAAGTAATAGGTTACATCAGAAATAAACAGAATTCAGAATAGAAATGCCATAGAGAAAATGAACAAAACCAAAAATCGATTCTTCAAAAAGATAAAATCGATAAAAAAGAGAACATGTACAAAAGAGAACCGAAGACATATAGCCACACAAAAAGCATGTTCATTAATCTTCAACACAGGCATATTCATCATAGACAGAAAGCAGAAACAAACTGTCTATCAAGTGATGAATGAATAAACAAAATCTGGCATATTCATACAACATGAATATGCCCAGCCGTAGAAAAGAACGAAGCACAGACATGTGCTCCCACACAGATGAATCTTTAAAATATTAGACCAAGTTAAAGAAAATAGGCAAATATGTGTACCATTTATCTCAAATATAAAAATTAAAAAATTATTGACATGTGAGCTTCCCTAGTTTTTCCAAAAGACATGCTTTTTCTCCTTACAAGACTATGCCATGTTGTTGGATATCAAAAAAAGGAGATCCTACTGGTTTTGTTCTTTAATATTCTATAAAGAACTTTCCTTGACCTTTGGGAAGAAAAAAGGAAAAATAAGAATAAAAAAATTGACATTTTCAGAAGTAAATCTCTTAATTTTTTTATCTAGCTTCCAAACTCTCTATTGCCTCTGTGAGCTCAAATTATTGGTGAGAATCAGTATTTAATCTAGTCTAGCTGGGCATGGCTTCTGAAGTTGGCAGTTCCAGAAACATAATAATGTACAGATGTGGCCCAATCACAGAACTGTCCACAAGAGAGAGACATGTAAGAAACAGTCTGATAAGAAGGACTGTACATTTTTTTAAAATCTATACAAGTGTTCAGTAACATAAATTTTAGAGTTTTGATAAAGATAGAGTGTATGCTCTGACTTAAGTCTTCAGACCTAAGAATGATGTTGGGTCATTTCCTGAATTTAATTCACATATTAGGTCACTGAGTCCACATGAGGACTAATTAATGAGATGAATACTGTACTTACAAACAAAAATTTGTAATGTGGCCGCTTTTGGCAATGAATCAGGAAGATTTGAAGACTTCCTTTGTCCCTTTAAATATGTCCTGCAAGCAAAGTAGAGAGAGAAAAGGAAGTACAGTACTGAGAATTAGAAAGACATTCTGCAAGAATATACTATTTAAGCTAGGACCTAAAGAATGAGCAGGGAAAGATAAGGATCAGTGAGATTAAGCCTAGAATATTCCAGATACTAGAAATGAATAAACAGCTTACTTAGCATACCAGGTGGTGTTGGTGTGTGATTGGCGTGTGTATGTGTGTGTGCATGTGTGGGTGGAAGGTTCTTCCCTACAATAATTCATACATTTCCTGGTACTTGTATCTTGAGTTTTTGCTTGAAAAACAACTACCCTTTTCAAGCAAGGCGATTTTTGGTCAAGGTAAGAACATGTTATGTAACCCTAGCTAATGAATCAAGTTACCAAATTCATTACTTGGGTGCTAGTGATTGGTTAAGGAAAAAAAAAACACTCAAAAAGAGAAAATGAAATTTTTCTGAGAAATATGGAATAAAAACTTTTTCCTGACCACTTATATTCAGAATATTTATTTTCTAAGAATCAATCTTTTTTGTTTTGCCCATAAACCAAAACCAGTAAAAAGCCAGTTTCTTATTTGTGGAACACAACACCAAGATTAAATTTTTTTTCTTTTTTTTTTTTTTGCAGCACCAGGGATTGAACTCACAACCTCACACTTGCCAGGCAGGTGCTTAGGCCGCTGAGCTAGATCCCTGGCCCTACCAAGATTAAAATTTTAAGTGAAGCAGGATTACTTTAACACTTTAAAGTAGCTGAAGCAAAATAAGTTTATTTTAAATGTGCTGACAAAGAGAAATAGTAGCATAAAATAAAATTAAAATGTGTCAAAGAACCAGAGAATGAGACATATTCTGGTTCATAGTAAAAATTTGCAAATAACTTTAAGAGTATTGGTAGCCAATGTGTGATTTCTAAGGAGAGGAGTGACATGTTTAAATTTTCTTTTACCAATATATTATCATTTTGGTTAAAATCAGAACAAATAGTAAAACTAAAGTAATATATTCATATAACCTCAGTGCTGATGGCTTTTTGCCATTTGTAATCTATAAGTGTCATTTATATAAGTACTACAAAGGAAATATTAGTGAAAAACTTTGTGACTAACCCAGGATTATAATATTTTTATGTCTCTCCAGGTGACTCACTAGAATAATGATGTGTCAAACCAGTTTAATTATAATTCTAAGATCTGGCTTATATTCAAAATGAGGCATTTCTTTAACTAATTACTGAAGAATTACTGTTATAAATGCTTAGTTTAACTTTGAGGAAAAAGGATTAGCAATAAAATTTATGGCATATCAGTGTACCACTGGCTCACGTACAAAGAATAAATGGAATGTAAATCAAACTTAAAATGCACTACAATGCAATTAAAATGTCAGAGATGGTTTCTCAAGATGAGAAAATCTCATTGAAAGTGCTGATTTGAATAACACAAACAAAAAAACCCATGAATCATGACCAATATTAACTGCATGTAAAAAAAAAAAAGAAAAAGAATACATATCAACCATCATTTTGGTGACATTTTCCTTAGAATGCAAATATGCTGTTAGAACATGAGAGAACTTCAAAATGGAGATTTTTTTAGTATTTAACATGAGGTAGATAGAAATGAATTAATAAAGAATCATATTATCATACAAAGTGATAATGTCTCTCAGAAGTTAAGTGTTCCTGTTCTATTGTGAAGAATGTCACAAAGAGGATAACTTTTTTCTCTTGCTAAATGGATACAGTTAGTTCATTCAGGAAGATTTTGATTTAGTTAAGAACATTCTTTGAATGCTAAGATGTGACCATGAAACAAAACCAGCACATTGCTATAATATTTTTTCTGGCAAACTTGCCAGATAATTTGACTTTAAAATCTCAAATCCAAGTGTATTTGTAACTCAGAATTTAATGGAGTGTTATTTATAGAGTTTTATATATTGGAGACATTGTGTAGTTGTGAAACTTTTTAGATTTTCCTCAAGATGTATCTTTTAAATTACTTAAAGAAGTGTTCTTTTAAAATTCATTATACATAACATTATAATAGTTGGCAGTGCACACAATAAATTAAAATTCCCTTCATTCTGGTAGCACAATTCTACACAGTAGTATGTATGAAAACATGCAGGACTTGGAAAACACTGAATTAACTCAAGAAACCAATAATTTATTAAAAACATTCATGTTGAAACATTCCTTACCATTTACAATCTGTTAATTATTTTGGGGGGAAATCCATAGAGAAGATCAAAATGAGTTTGATCTTTTCAGTTAGGGTTTTCATTTTGTTCATAATTTACGCCTAATAGAGTATGATATCATGTAACAAAACAAATACAATTACTAACTCGAAACAAATTTAATGTTAAAGCAATATACATTTGCATAATTTATTCCTTAAGAATGTAAAAAATGACATAAAAAAATCACCAGTTTGGTTCAGTGTTGAAAGTTGTTTGAAAAAAAGAAAACAAGATTTGGAGAATTAATTATAAGCAAGATTTAAAAGAGTAAAGAAAAAAAATCAAATACTAAAATTTCAAATTAGATATAAATAATGAATTATTTGCAGGTTTAAGGGTTTGCATTTTTCTGGATCTATTTTTAACCTTGTTTATTTTCTGCATAACCCCATTGTTCACAGAACTTGCAAAGTTAATTCCTTCCCCAATTCTAGAGACAGAGCTTGTCGAATTTATCTACCAATATAGGACAATAAAAAGTGATGGGGAAGGTTTTGAGACATTTGTGGGAAAGGTATCACCTGATAAATATTGCTTATCTAAGTGTGATAACAGGAATTCCTGCCACCTTCTTTTTTTAGTAATACATGTATGCAGTACATAACATCTGCTTCCCTTGTGTGGAGTTGATGCATGTACCTAACACATCTTACATCCCTTTTTTCATCCCCTTTTCTTTCTTCCCCCCTCCATCTCTTGATTCCCAACCATCTTTCTACACTGATTGGTAACAGAGACAAGGTAGGGAAAAGAAGAGCCAGAAGACTTAAAAAGTGAACCAAAAACTTTGATATTCTATGCCATGCCTGAGTGCACCTTAACTCTGAGCATTTATTATGTCAAACTTCCTTTAGTGTTAGTATTTTCTGGCATTTGAATTCAAAACTATCTGGAGGGTATTTAGTATATTCTACTTTTCAATGCACAATTTTAAAAATAATTTTATGTGTCTTATTAGTCCTTTCAAATATATTATAAAACATATTTCTAAATATACAAATAAAGTCATTCTAAAGACTAAAGATGTTAGGGGAATTTTATTTTAACAATTGCTATGGTTTGGATACTGCTTGTGTATTTTGAGGAAGGTCGGTATGTGAATTCCTATTGTGAAGTATTAAGGAAGTGTAATTCAATCTGATTATGGCATTTAAAGATAGGCCTTCAGGAGGTGACATACTGGATCCACCATGACTGAATACTGGGGACTTTTAGGAAGAGAAACCAAAGAGAGCACAATCCCCTGCTTCCTGTCTCCTGCCATGTTACGAACCCTACCACATCAAGCCTCTGCTGGCAGGAAGGCCATCACCAGACGTCGCCTTCACCAGTCTGTGAGCCAAAGTAAACCATTTTTCTCTACAAAATAGTCTGGTAGATATATAATTATAATAACAAAACTGGACTAATACAAACATTAAATTCACAAGTGTCTTTAACATAGTCGATTTTTTTATGTGTGAAAACTTGATCAATACTAGTGCTTTTTTATCTTAATCCAGTATTTACAAGTAACTGCAAAAAAGCTACTTCACATAGAAATTGGCCTTTGAAAGCATGAAATATCAGTATCCTCACTTAAAAATGTACACTTTTTGGTTTATTCATAAGAGGAATTGATCTTTAGGAAAGTAAAAATATTTCAAATAAAAATTATTTTCAGACATGTTAGATTTAATATTTTCTCTGTAAATGTATAAAATTGGGAGCATTAAAATATTGATGCTAAACCATCTTTAAAACTTTGTTTTTCTCAATAATGTCCTTTAAAAATCTTAAAAGGTATCTATTTATAAAATCAGCTATAACATGCAATTTTGTATTCATTAAGAGACTTGACAATATGTATAGAAAGGAGGCCAGAGTAATACCACCAGTTCAATGCATCTCTGCGTCAATTAGCTTTTTCTGAAATTCTTATCAGAAAAGTTATTTATCAAGGCACATGGACACAAAAATAATTTTATTGAAAAACGACGATGGTGAAACTATCATACACACTAAATCATAGTAAATAAAATGAACAAGGAAATCCACTGGATAATATATCTTGGCATGCTGTTAATTCTAAAACAATCCATTACAACAATGGTAGATTATGGTGTCATTTAATTGTAACTACAATTCATCTAGTCATCTTACAGGATTCCTTACTAATTCTTTGTGCATATAGAGCATGGAGTTCTCGGGCCCTATATGAATAATCTATATACAAACATTATCAAATGCTGTTCAAACATCTGAATTTTTTTACAGATTGAATTATTCAGAAAAGGATATCAGGATTTTACACATTTACTATACTTCCAAGTCCAACTGCCTTAACAATTCAATTCTTCTGAAGTAAAAACATTTTTCTCACACAGCAACTTTGAGAGCCAATGAATTATAGCTGGCGTGGAAATTTTACATACATTCTTATAGTAAATCAGTATTTACCAACAAATATGTCATTCAAGATTGAAAAGCAAGACATATTTAAAAGATTTACCATATTTTTCAATGCAAGATTCTTTGTAAATGAGCTTTGGTTAGAAAGTATTGAGAATTTGAGATTCTGGAAGATAGTATATAGTAGATAGAAGATAACATAGATGAATTGTGCAGCTGTGTTGAAACATGACACCAAAGCCAAATAAATAACATTGAAAATTTTGAGATTAAAATGTATTTTGGAGCAAATTTAAAAACTGAGAATGCTTGAGAGAAAGATCCAACAAATCTTTGTAAACAAATAATGCTCCATTGGGAAAATAGTTTAAGACCACGGAACATTAACTCATAAATATGAAAATACAAATGGTGTATAATTATGAAAAATGCCATTTAACTTTTATAATAAAAATAGTAATAAAAGTGAAAGCAATGACAAAATAGTTTTGTTTTACATATCATGTTCAAGTAGCAAGAAAGTTAAAATGATTTGCTCCTTTGGGGACATGGAAATGGGCAATCCATTTGGCAGTGCAAATATAATTGGCACACTCTCTCTGGATTTTGCTTAAGCCCTATTTATCAAAATTATGCTTTTAAATTGCTTGCTCTTTTAACAAGTAATTCTACTTTGCTCATTTTCTTGAGAAAATAGTTAAATGCATCTGCTTAATGAGTTTGCAGGATGACCATATCCAAGTTGTTTACGATAGAGCAAAAAAAGAATAAAAGAAGTAATCCAGCAACATATGCATTGATTAACAAGAAGTCAGTTATATTATAAATAGTCAATGAACAAAACATAAAAGTCATTGAAGTTATAATGTAAATAATTATTCGTGGACATGGTAGTCGATTATAGAATATTGTTAAATTCAGAAAGCAAGGGTAAACAAAATCTATATGTTCCTATTTTTCTTATATCTACTATGTGTACACATATAGAAAAAAACAGGTGGAAGAAGTAACACAGTTAAAGAGGATCCATTTTCATAACAAGGCTATATGTTACTCTTCCAATCTTTTTCACTGCCCATATTTTTTTATTGACTAAAAGTGATTTTAATTTAAAAAATGTTCAAAGAATATACATATGTAGATATATATATATATAATTTCTACAAAATAAAATGAAACAGACTTTTGCTGTTTACAAAGTATTATCAAGGAAAATATTTTAATATTACTTTTTTAATAGTAATATATGAAACACGATATTTGGATATAAGATCACAAGAAATACCTAACCAAATAAAAATGAATGAAGTGATAACAAAATAATTTTCTAGATACCTTTGGTATAAGTGAGTCACAGTTGATCCAATAATGATTCAAATGTAAATAAATAACTCGTTTCATTGTCCAAATGGATTTGAAGCACATAATAAGACCTAACACAATAAAGTACTTTTAAGTACTAAAAAATGAACAGAGAAATATTGAGGGATGAAAAGCAAAGGAGAAAATATAGGAATGGGACTACAATAAAACTTGTACTAGAAAACAGTCCAAAGAATGCCACGTCAATTTATCATACAAACAGCGAGTAAGTGTGAGTGTCTGATCAATTAAAGCTAAACGTACATCTTAATGGGTTACAGAGCTCTCATAGTCCAATCACAAGAGGCATACGTTTATAAAAATAAAGGCACTTACTTTTCTGAAACCCGAGAGACTATCAGTACATGGATGACTACAAAGCAGATTTAAAAACACAGAGTTTAAACAGGTTTCTATGTTCTAATCTTAGCTATTTTCGTAATACTGGTATCTGGCAAAACTTGAAGGCATATCATTAAGCTGCACAGATATGAAGATACTTAAATCAACTTTGTGTCGCCTGAATTGTTACAGGTTTATAACTTCTGGAATGTATAAGTTAAGTTTGTACTATGCAAGTAAACAATTTAGATTACTAGAAAGTAGCAGAACTCTAGTAAGCCAATTTGAGAAGCAACAAAATATCC
Source organism: Cuniculus paca (assembly GCA_004365215.1). Lineage (NCBI taxonomy): Eukaryota > Metazoa > Chordata > Mammalia > Rodentia > Cuniculidae > Cuniculus > Cuniculus paca. The sequence continues at coordinate 30,949 of RJWT010004491.1, forward strand.
CTTGAAGTCCGTTTGTAGGAGATACTAAAAATCGACACCATTTTTTACCGCAATCATTAGAAAAATAACCATGTCAGGATACAAATTTATAAGAAATCCAACTATTTCCTTGTAGTTAAAAACATTCATCCAAAATGAAATTGGATATTCAACTGAATTTTCACTAGTCACTTCACTTTTACCAAAAAACTTCAAAGGAAAGTTAATAAATATTGCTAAATTACTTTGGAATCTATTTGAGCATATTTTCATAGAAGAAACTAAAGTTAGCCATCTTAATGAGAAAGAAAAATATGCAAAACACCCCAAATAATTATCTGACTTTACTTGGTTAAAAATGATAGTTATATTTTTTTTTGCTGTGAATACTCTATCAAAACTAAGAAAAATATACAACTTTAGCAGTAGAAGACATGCCCCTGTAAAATAAATCTAAGATTCATCTGCTTTTACACAAAAGGAAAACTAAAATGGATTTGTATGATAAAACAAAGTATATTACAAAATTTAACACAGAAAAAGCAGCCATCAGCGGGATTCAAGGTTTGCTGAAGACAATGCAGGTGAGGATCTCTACTTCCCCCAGCAGCTCCAAACACGGCTGGTGGGACAGTCGCTCTGGCTCACTGCCGCTTGGCAAGGGCGATGTCGAGGGGTTTGGAGCCCAGGACGCGGCCGTTCATCTCGGTCATGGCTTTGGCGGCTTCCTCCGGAGAGGAAAAGCACACCATGCCAAAGCCTCTGTGATGCCCTTCTTCCCCCATGACCTTGACTCTGCTAATCGATCCAAAGGAGGAAAATTCCTTGCGGAGCTGCTCGTCATCAATGGTGTCGTCCAGGTTCTTGATGTAGAGTTTTACTCCCTGGCCCCGACGGATGCCTTCCTTCTTTAGCTGCTCAAACATCTGCTTCAGCTCAGCCTGTCTTTCTTCTTTCTTTTGAGCCCGGCCTACGAACACGAGCTGCCCGTTGATGTCCTTCCCATTCATTTCTTCCACAGCCCTTCTGGCGGCCTCGTGGCTCTCAAAACTCACGAAGCCAAAGCCTTTGGACTTTCCGCTGCAATTCCTCATCACCTTCACACTCAGGGTTTTGCCGTATTTGCTGAAAACACCCTTCAGCCGCTCATCGTCCATGTCCTCGCCGAAGTTCTTGATGTACACGTTGGTGAACTCACTGACTTTGGTCTTCAGCTCAGCTTCCCGATCCCTGCGGCTTTTGAATGGGGCGACAAACACCTGCCGGTCCTTGATCACTTTGCCATTCATCTCCTCGATGGCACAGTCCGCAGCGCTCTGGGTCTGAAAGTGCACGAAGGCGAAACCCTTGGATCCCTGCTCGTCACTCATCACCTTGGAGGAAAGGATCTTGCCGAACCCCGAGAAGTGCTCGTAAAGGGTCTTGTTGTCCACGGATCGGTCCAGGTTCTTGATGAACACGTTCCCCACGCCCGATTTCCTCAGGCAGGCGTCCCGCTGGGACCACATGAGGCGGATGGGCTTGCCCTCCACCGCGTCGAAGTTCATGGTGTCCAGCGCCTTCTGGGCGTCCGCCAGCCGCAGGAAGTTCACGTAGGCGTAGCCCAGCGGGCGGCCGGTGGCCAGGTCCCTGCAGATGCGGATGGACAGCACGGGCCCCGCGGCGCTGAACTTGCGGAACAGCAGGTCCTCCGTGGCGTCCGCGTGCAGGTCCCCCACGTACAGCGAGGCCAGGCGGTACTTGGCCTCTACGCTCACCTCCGCGCCCCGCGCCGGCGGGGGCTGCACCCCGGGACCTGCCAGGTTCATCTCGGGATCTGCCAGGTTCTCCCCGCGCGCACAGGGCCGGACCAGCTCCCGGGGTCCAGCGAGGTGGCCTGGGCTCCCCGCTCGGGCCCGAGGCTCAGGCACGGCTCCCCCAGCGCGTGCAACGCCCTCCCCGCAAAGGGAGCCCGCAGGCCTCCGGGGAAGCCGGCCACGCTAGCGGTCTGAGCGGGTTCGGGGCCGAACCGCGGCTCCTTCCGCGCGCATTGGCGCGGCCCTTGCGGGCCCGGCGCGGTGCCGGAGGGAGCAGGCCGCGCTGGCCGGTGTAGAGCTACGGCCCCGGCCCGGCCGCCCCGGGCGGGTGGGGAGCAGCGGGCCTGGTCGCCGCCCCGCCGGACCTGAACCCCGGTACCAGGTTCTGCAGGCGCAGCCCGAGGACAGCGGTGCGGGCGGGACGCGGGCGGACAGACGGACAGACGGACGGAGCGGCGCGCGCGGACCCGGAACTCCCCCGGCCAAGTGGAATGTTTGCTTTTTAATATTTTTTTTTGACCGTTTTTCTTTCCTCCGCCCCCTTACCCGTTTCCCACCCCCCTACAGAAGGCCAGGCCTGGCGGCGGGAGGCGGTGACTGGGGTGGAGAGCGGC
>RJWT010004492.1:0-33236 GCA_004365215.1 Cuniculus paca
TCATATAGCTATCATTTTTGCAAAGAGAACACTAGACAATATTCTTAGGATTTTTCAAGAATGTTATATATTATTAACTACATTCAATCTGTTGTATAGTAGATTGCTTGAATTTATTATTTCTGTCTAATGGAAGTTTGACATACATTTTGACCAAAATCTCCCTCAATTTCCTGCCTCACATATACTGCAAGCTCTGATAATCATCACTGTGTCTCATACTGCTATGAGATGAATATTTTTGGGACCATGTGGTACTTATCTTTCTGTGCCTGACTTATAAAGTAAGAAAATATTCTGTAAATTCATTCATGTTGTTGCACATAACAAGATTTCCTTTTTACAGCTGAATAGTAATGCATTGTTTATATGAAGCACATTTTCTTTGTCCATTCATCTGGTGATTATACCTTAGTTGCTTTGAATATGCTGCAATGAACATGAGTGTAAATATCCCTTCAAACTGTTTCCTTGAATTACATACCCAGTATTGATGGGTCATATGGTAGCAAAGGAAACAATCAAAAATGTGAAAGGAGCTAATGTATATATAAACAATGAAACAAATAATCAATTAAGGAATGATTGAAAGACCTGAATAGACAGTTCTCAAAAGAAGGCATATAAACTGTTAACAAGAAAACAAAAAATACACTCAAAATCAACCTCACCAGAGCGATTAAGAATAAACACAGTGAGCTATCATCACATACTTGTTGATATTGCTGTTATCAAAAAGACTAATGATAATCAGGTAAGGAAGTAAATAAAAATGAACTCCAGCACACTCTTGACAAACATTTAAATTTGTACTGTTATTATAAGTGAGAGAGTGCAGTTCCTCAAAAGAATTAAAAATAGGCCTATCATAAGATTCAGGAATTCTAAAAACTAACTATCCCATTTTGTTTTATAAAATCTATATCTATTTGTCTTGATGTGCCCAACTAAAGGCAAAATAGCACAGAAGAGGAATGAATATCAGGAATCATCATGGTAAGTTATCTTCCTTTTGAAATCAATGTATTGGTTTGAATCTGTATTAATCACAGAATTGATTCTGAAAAACTGAATGCAGAATCCCAGAGAAGAATACAATCTTGTCTTCCATGCCAATGATATTTTTGGTATTAATTTTTAAAATTTGGCATAGTTAACTACTTGTTGGTTTTATATTTAGATTTTAGAATATTATGGAAAAAATATTCTACATGAGATGAAATACCACCTATATACTCAGAGAACCAAACTAGATTAAGAATTGATATTAGCTATATAAATTTTATTGTTCTATTTATCTCATTAACTTTGTGCAAAATGTATACAATACAGAAAAGATTGAAAACTCAAAAGACAGTTTAAATCTCAACAAGAAACAGCTTCTTTGAAGTCTTGTAACTGGTGCTATAAGAGGCTACTCAGTGAAACTTTGCTTTGGATAGATGGACTTTCATTAGTTGGATGATTGCTTCTACCCTTTATGTTGCCTGATGTACAGATGCAAAATTCATATGTTAAAGGAATTGATGATTTATACAACATGGGAATATTTGATGTTACAAAATAATGCAAAAGTTGTTTTACAAAGTGATTTTACTCATTACCACCAAATGTGTGCAAATTTCTCATCTCAGCATTCATACCAATGTTTAGTATTTGCAGATTTCTTTAAGTTTGCAAATCTGATGAATACAAAATGATGAGTATAAGTGTGTCTTAATTTACATTTCTCTGAATGAGTAAACTTGAATAACTTTTTCTATGCTGCATGGATTATGCATTTCACTTCTGTGAAATGCTTTTTAATTTTCTGTTGGAGTATATATTTTACGAATTGATTTAAGAATCTCATTTTGAATTAGGACAAATAATTCTTTCCTATTTGTGTTTGTTATCAAAATTTTCTGCTGACTTCATAAAATGTTTTGTCATCTTATTTCTTTCCCTTATTGCCACTTTCTACCTGAAATTTTGAGTGCAGACTGTTTTGGTTTATATCTAGATTGAGTTCACACAGCCTCATGTGATCATAGTTGGAGTTTTTGGATCACAGGGAAAGATACTCATTGGTAGATTAATCATGAAGCATGTACTGGAGGGTTGTATCTCCTTCCTCCTCCCTTGACCCTACTCTTTGCTTCTTGCTGCCATGCCATGAACAAGCCTCCTCCACCATGCCCTCCATCAGGCCACCCTGCCTTGGAGCCAGTCATCTGTCTACTGAAACTGACATTTACAAACTCTAAGCCAAAATAAACCTTTCTTCCTTTACATTGAGGTGTTGGGCTTTTTTGTCCCAGCAACTACAAAGTAAGACACATCCCTTTGTATTTTCTCTTGCATTTAAATTAACTACTCAGTCCCGTATGTTCTGCTGTCCTCTAATAACAGTTCCTTGTAATTGTCATTTTTGATATTTATATCTTTTAATATCTATGGATTTATGCCTTTTATTTTCTTTTTTACTGTCTTAAATTACATAAGTATTATTTCTTTTACATTTATTTTATTTCATTATGATAATCTTGCTAAATACATGTTATCCCTATTATTCTATCACACATGCACACTTAGTTAATTTTTGCATTGCTGAGACAAAATACACAACATTCAAAGTTAAAGAAGAAAGGTGTATTGCAGTTTACAGTTCTTAGAGGTTTCACTTCATAGTTGGCTCCAAGGCAGATTGGTATGGCAGAGGGGTATCACAGAGGAGAAACAGTTCAGAGTGGGCAGCAGGCAGTAAAGTAACCTTTTTCTGTCCCTCATGTTTTATTCAACCAGGATGGGGCACTCTTAATCCTAGCATTGCACCATGAATCAATCCCAGCATCACACAGTCTAGAATCAGACATCTCCCCAAATTCCATCTATGACTACATGAAGCTTTGGGGGAAATCTAGATGCAAGGTTTTCTGTTATCAAGTAAATCTTATTTACTTCTGGCACTTGATAAATGTTCTAACCTACTTTAAATGCCCAATAATCTTTGAAATAATTATTTTGGTAACACATTTATGATATTCTAATGCTATTGAAGAAGACTCCATCAAAGTACACATTCTTCCATTACCTCAGTGAATAAATTCTGTAGTGTTGCTATTCATTATTCTTGTTTCTGATTAACTCTCCCTTTCTTGAAAAATTGATTCTCACAATTCACTTGTTAGCTTCTTGAGCTGAATTTGCATAAAATATTTTCTGCTTGTATCGACAGCTATGTTTTCTCTAATTGTGACAGTGGCAAGAAGAGATAGCATTGGGGGTCAAAACTGTAGAAGTTCAAAATGCCCCATGGCATAGTTTAGCTGTGAGGCTTAATCTGATGTCTGGCTAAGAAGAAAATATCATGGGAGTTCTTGATATCCAAGGAGAGGTCTAAAAGGTAATGATGTTCAAATGAAAAAAAAATGGCAGCTGTAGAGAAGTCAGAATTTCAAGACTCTGTGTTACCTCTAAGCTTGTGTGTCCTCAAAATCATAGGCAATATTATCTTTCAGATGTGAAAGAATTTGGGGAATTTTATAGTAAATTAATAAATTCATTTTTGAGCACAGCACACTATCATCTCATATTTTACAATCATAAGTTTCAATTAGTGACCTTATGGTTATTTTGTTTCCCACTTGAAACAAAAGCGTAAGAGTGTGACTAAAATAATGGCTGTAACTTTAGCAGTCTTCCCAGAGCACAGTGAATTTTGAAAGGCTATGCATTGAAACTGTTTATAACTTTTTGCACTATATGTTTTAGAATTTATTTTAATATCAAAAAAGACAGAATGGATAATATGAATGAACCAAATTTTTACATCAACTGGTGTATTATCTCCTGTGTACAATGTAAAGATTTTCTTTTTGTATTCATTTCTTTACTTCATTACAAATCATGAATGCCTTCCCATGTTTTACCACATTTTAGCTTCAAGGTTTTCTTTCCTGATGTGAATTATTTTGCATTTTCCTTGATTTGATGATTTCATATTTAAACAATTTAGATTGAGATTTTATGTCTTCTGTGGTCTACCTGATTATAGAAACTTATGTATAGTTTCCTTGGCCAAGAAGTATTGTTTGTGAAGTATTGTTTAGCTTAAAATGCTGACCCCTGACTTGAAATGGAGGAAGAATGAATACATGGAAATGGCAACAGGAGCTACATACTGGCAGTCAAAACTGGGTCAACAATCTGGAGTTTAATCTGACCACATCACATTGCCCCTTTTCTTTGCTTGTATTTACATAGAGTATATTTTCTTCAAGACATGTATAGGGAAATATTATCTCAGAATAGCAGAAATCATGTCAGAGCAATGGTAATACTAATATTAAAGACTCAAACAACTAAACCCATATTTTGTCAAAAAAATGACATGAAAATGTTGTTCCGTTATCCAAACAGAGCAACAGTTAGCCTGGCTGAGGAGACACTGTGTTGTGACACTGATGACATTTGCATACATTATATGCCATGAAAGCCCAAAATGCTATATGACAAATCAGTAAGAGAATAGAGGCAACATTGATGTGGAAGCCCAATAATTGTTTAATAAGTACTGCCTTCCTTCTAAACATATCCTAATTACATATAATTTTCACTAAAGAATATATCCCCAAGTCTGTCAGTCCATCTATAATCCTAAATCTACAAAAATTTTAAGTGGTATTTTATTTGAAATACTAAAGAATTGTCCCTTTGTAATACCCATGCATTGGTGAGTATAAATGTGTGAAAAGGGCATTTATACATTGAAAAAGCTCTATAATCTTTACTACTAGTATAATGTTGCAATAAAAATTTTTAAAAGTCACTATCTTAACATACGAATAAGGTAAAAGACATGAGTTAAAATGAGTTAAATTGCATAAAATATTTATAGCTACTTATCATTCATGGTTCTAGAATCTGCATTTCAATCAAGATTTGTATAAAAGTTATATTCTTACTCATTATGAAAATATACTACCCACTTCTCTTAATATTTGGGTGAATGACTATGTAAAGTTAGAAGTGTAATCTATAGAATTATTCTGAGTTCAATTAATCAAGATTCTGTATTATAAAAATGCTTTTCTTTTTACTTTTTAAAAATAACCTTACATTTTAGATAGTAATTTTCAAAGTTTTCAAATAATGATTAACTCTGTCACTCTTAAAATGGATTTAAGCAAACTCAAATTGCATCTATCATTTATAAATTCACAATAAAATTAATTGGTACGTTTTTAGACATGATAAAAAGCATTATAAAACTAGTAATTCATTTTCTTCTTTGTAAAATGGTCAAATTAAAATGCTGATCTCTACAAAGTGTAAAGCAACCCTAATATATTAGTATCTTCTGTGTTTCTCATAGACAAATGTATACTAAATTAAGTATAAATACTAATTATGCAACAGCTATTTATCTAATAAATACACATAATGTATGTATTGTATATATAAAAGTTCTGTGATATTGGTGTAGTGGATTTTAAGCCAGTTTCGATATTGGTGCAAAATAAAGTGAAAAGACTAAAGGGCTAGGAAAGGCATCATTCGCCTGACACTGCAAAACATCTCATTAAATGTTTAGTCAGCAACACATCATACAAGTTGCTAGCTATATTTTAAACAGCTCTTTATCCAATCAAAGATGAGTTTTCATAGTTATTATATACAGAGTTCAGATTCTACATGATAAAGTATATAAATAAATGAGTATATAAATAAATAAATAGGTATCTGCTGTATTATGTATTTCACATCATTACCACACTTGCATTCACTTTCACTCTTAAAGTAAAATCAGGGACTTTGAAGAAGACAAGTGTAGAGAACATGCCTCAGAGAATCCAAGTTATCTGCTTAAACTATTAATTATTAATAAGAAAGATACTCTTTCAATATAGGATTTTTTCATCCTCAATTACTGTATGTTAAAGAAAAAAAATAAACTCACAACATTACCACACATTCCTGATTAGTTTGATTGTGTAAGCATATTTGTGATGACAAACAAAATAAGGCATTCCAATTTTTTTTATTTTAAAGAGAACAAGACAATACAATACAAAACAAACCAGAAAAAGCTTTTCAGAACACGACAATGGAGATAACACAGGACTTCACAACAAGACAACAGGAAATCAACAGTGGCTACCATAATATCTCTTGTTTTCTTCAAAGTAGTTGTCCATACCTTCACACACAATGCAATCAAACAAAACAAAATAGTATAAAACCAATCAAAACAAATGCAAACAAGACAATAAGAATGCACCAATGGCTTCCATAATGTCTCTTGTTCTCTTCAAAATAGCTGTCCATATCCTCATGCACACTGAATAATAGAAAACAGACTAAAACCATTTAAAACAAAAGAGTGAAAGCATTGTAGGACTTCAAAACCAGATAACAGGAAATGAACTGTGGTTACTACACTGTCTCTTTTTCTTCAAAATAGCTGTTCATACCATCACACATAATAAAATCAAGCAAAACAAAACAGAATAAAACTGATTAAACAAAAGAATGAAAGCATTATAGAACTTCAAAACAAGATAATAGAAAACCATCCATGATTATCGTAATGCAACCCATTAAGTTCAAACTAGCCGTACATACCATCTGACACCATAAAATCTAACAAAACAAGACAGAACAGAATCAAACCTAACAAAATTGTGAAAGCTTTACAAGAGTTCAAGACAAGGCAATAAGAAATTAACATTGGTTACCACCTTCTCTTCCTAGGTGTTTCCTCCCTATTGCTTTTATACATCTATTGTATTTTTGGATCCCATTAACCCCTTCTGTTTTTATGGTAGTGTTCACCCGTATGAGTTCAAACTGTTTTGCCCATGAACATGATCTCCAGGTGCATCCCTTTACCTATAAGAACCTTAAGATTATCCTACTTTATAACTGGGTAAATTTCCATTTTATGAAAATACCATATCTTTCTTATCTGTTCTGCGGTTGATGGGCAAATGACTCTTGTTTTTTTCTGGTCTCCTGTTACATGGAAAAATTGTTTTCCCCCTTTGATTTTCAATCTATGAATTTCCTTTCAAGTCAAATGTGTTTCTTGTATACAGTATATTGATGGATCTTGTTTCTTGATCCACTCTCCTTGTGTTTCTTTTTATTACTGAGGCCATCTACATTAATGGTTACAACCAGCATACATTGGTTTGTCTTTGCCATACTGTCCTGTTGTTGGCCCTCTGCTTTTCCCCTTCATTCAATTGCCTATCTTGTTTGGCGATCCTCCTCTGCTGCTGTTCCTGGAAACATGGTCATTGTTATCTCTCTCTAGAGTATCCTTCAGCACTCTCTGTAGGGTTGGTTTGGTGGTCATGAATTCCTTCAGTTGTTCTTCATCATGGAAGTATCTTATTTTTCCATCAATTTTGAAGGATAGTTTTGCAGGGTACATCAATGTGGGTGGGAAGTTGTTTCCTTTCAGGATTTGAAAAGCTTCACTCTAAACTCTTCTTGACTTGATGGTTTGTGTTGCTAAGTCTGCCATGATTCTTACTGGTTTTCCTTTACAGGTGATCTGTTTCTTTTCTCTAACAGCTTTTAATACTCTGTTCTTGTGCTGAATTTCTGGGATCTTGATTATTATATATCTGGGTGCAGATTTATTTTAGTTATGGCTAGCTGGATTTCTGTATGTCTCGCTTATCTGTACATCAGGCCTTTATCCCATGTTTGGGAAGTTTTCTGCTATTACTTCTGTAAATAGCGTTTTTATTTCATTTGTGTCAACCTCTGCTTCTTCATTGGTTTCTATCACTCTTTGCACTGTCTTATAGCCACTGAATTGTTATTTCCTGGTTCCTTGTTATTTTTAAAAGATCGTTCTTTTCAAGATCACTAGCTGCAATCTTGTCTTCAATGTCTGAAAGTCTATCTTCAGTCTCTTGAAATATTTGTGAATATTTTTCAAAATCTATAATTAATTCATTCAAATTTTGGAGAACATATGTAACACCAATTCTATTCTTTGATCAAATTGAAAGGAACACCCAGGAATCTTAATGTTGGTGACCTACTTGAAAATCATATACAAAAGTTCAGAGAGTTATAGAAATAGAAGAAGTCTTAAAGATAACTTTCTCTAATTCCTTCCTTTTCCAAATTAGAAATGTGGGTCACAAAAAGGTTAAAGGATTTGAATATGGTCATAGAAATAATGTAAGACAAAGTTGACCTAGAATCCAAGAAATTGTTTCTTGGATGTTCTCTTTTTTCCTGAAATGGCTTTGAAGAAGTTATGCTTTTAAAAAGATAGCAGAAATAAAAAGACCATGACAATGATAGAAATTTGATCTGATTTTTAAAACAAGAGCAACAAACAATTTTTAGAGCTGAAATAGGAGAACAGTGTAGTATTAAAAAGCATGGCCACAAATTTTAAAAAGCAGGTAATATGGTTGCAAGAAGTCAAAATATACCAAGCCATATAGAACATAGTATACTTACCAACTATTCCATCAGAACTAAAGACTTAAAAAGAGTTGCTGGTTTTTATATAAAAGGGAACAAAGCATAATATAAGTGCTGGGAGTCACATCATCTATGGTCTATATCTTCTTTTGTAGGACATATTTATTTCAATCCACTAATTTTCTGGAAGATTTGTCATATAGTTATTTACTTGCATTTACAATTAACATAGTGCCAATTTAGAAATGTCCTTTCTAAATCTCACCTTTCAGCCTTTTTTGTGTTTTGTTTCTTATTAACATATTGCATTTTTTCTCTTCTGAGAAAATTATTCATAGGAATGAAAGAGAATAGTGCCATGTTTTCCAACATAATTTGAGATGAAGTATCACATACATACAAATTATTGTCATTAAATTATGAAATACAAAATAATAACCTTAAATTATTTTTAGTAATTTCAGTTAGATGTGAAGAGCCAAATGCATAATGAGGTCAGTAAAAGGATGTCAGAACTTTCCACAATTAATTTACTAGTATGGAGTGTTTTGCCTTTGTTTTGTCTATTTTATTCTGAAGAATTTTACCGGTTCCTGAAAATTTATGTTAAAAATTCTATTTGGCACTAACACCTAAAACTCAGGTAAAAGTAAATCTAATACAGTATAAGTAATTCTACACTTAGAATTATTGATTTTATCTGGGAAAGATGGTTGTAATATATTAGAAATATTCTGTGTTGTAGGAGTTAATAGAAATCTTCATTCTAGTGTGTGGTCAAATGTTTGAAATGTAGTTGTGAATTCAGAAAAAAAAACACCAATAAAATGGATGTCCTAAAGATTTAGGAATTACAATTCATAAACAAATTTACACAAAACTGTACAGTCATTAAAAAATAAACTCTGATAAGAAAAATTCCAATAAGTTTGATTGGCCATTTGTTAGTTTAGATTACAAATTAGCATTTAGAGAAGAAAAGCAGTTGGTAGGGATAGTCACATGGGTCAATAGAAAAAGTGATTCTCAAAACACTATCAGGATATTTAAGACCCAACAAATAAACTCCATAAATAAACAGAAATAAACATTCAGAACAAATACATTTTCAGATTACATAGAGTAAGGGGGAAAAAAGCATAAATATTTCCCTCAAACAAAAATATAGTGCATCATTTGGATAACTATTAGAACTTTTTCCTTGTGTATTTAAATATGCTTTTATGCAATTGATAATGAGATTTTGACCTGGTGAAGTATATTTATGCTTCATTCTGAAATTTATGGCACTCTGGCTTAGTCAATGTTCCAATTATTAAAATAACACAGTGTGGAAGAAACAGCATGTATATGGTCATGCCTGGATTTGCGTCCCTGATAAGTTGCTTTAACAGCAATGCCAACAGTAATGCATATCTTCATTCTCAGAATCGATGCCTTATCCATAAAGTAAAGATAAAAACTAAGGATGTACCAAATAGGTTTGTTTTAGTGATCAAATTGTTATATAAGTCAGGCAGCATCTGCTCGCTATGTAATGAGTGGCAGTTATTTTCCTGATTATATTTCAAAGCTCAATTTCAAACATTTTCAATTGAAATTATTTTTTCTAAATTCATAACAAATATTTATATTTTAAAAATAACATACCATGTGTAATTGTATTCATGATCATTAGCATAGATAGATCTTACATACTCTGAGTTTTAATACAGTGATATCAAGAAGAGCCATTGAGATGTGTAGTATTATTTTATACTATTTTAATTACTTCAGGTTACCAAGAATATTTTAAATTTGTGCCTGTATCTATGCGCATGAGTGTCCATATGTGAATGTCTGTATGTATTTGTATATGTGTATGTGTATATTATATATGTTTTTCATTTTCTTTCCCAGTTGTTATTCATCATCATGTGGCTAATATAAGAATCTAGTTTATTTTATTAAAATCTAAATTGAATTTATGGATAGAATTATAAAAATAAGATAAGCCAATTTATTTGTTTTTTTCATATTATTCACTGAAAATGTCTAACTTGGCAGATATGTAGATTTTTCAGAATTTTCCTCCTTTACTCAGATTTTTGCTCATTCTATTAAAGCAAAATATAATCCTATAACGTAACAATTTTTATAGAAATGTGTTTAAGCACACACACACAAAGGAAAAAGAATAGAAGAAATATAGAATAGGGAAAGAAACATGTAGTTTTGTTCACATTCTTTCAACCAAGAAGTAAATCCTTTCCTTTTTTTAATTGATGGGGTAGTAGTGGGGATTGAACACTGAGCTACATCTTCAGACTTTTTCTTCTTTCTTTGTTTTGTTTTTATTTTTTTAACTTGGAGACAGAATCTTGCTAGGTAACTAAATTTGTAAGACTGAACACAAATTTGTGACCCCAACCTCCCAGAGTGCTGGTATAGCAGGCATACCTTATCACACCCAGCTAAATTCTCTGTTTTTCATTTTGCCTTGCTCTCTCTCTCTCTCTCTCTCTGAAAATGTTTTCTTTACCCAGCTTTGCTCTCTTGATGTCTTTATAAGTCATATTGTCACCTACTGAAAGCCTCCATTATGGTACCCATGTTTTTATTCTCCAAAGTAGACAGTCAAAAAGAACATGATGATTTTTTTTTTTTGAACTGGGAATCAAATTCAGGACCTTGAACTTGCCAGGCAGGTGCTGTGCAAATGAGCTGTACTCCTGGCCAATCAATATTTTTTACTTTAGTAATACTGAAACTTCAATCATTTGTAATTCTATTTGGCATTGTACAACTAGCCTCTATTTTGCATCTTTTTGTCATGCACTTCTCTAATGTTATAACACAAAACAACTTGTTTCTTATTAAATAAAAAAGTTAATTTTCGTTCTGTGCATTTTGTGAAATGTGAATTATGTAGAACCAAAATTATAACCTGTCGATTTCAGATTTAGAGTAGCAGACAGTATCCTGAATTAGACTATTAGAATTTATTTTAGTTTACAACTCAGAAACATTTATTTAGAGTAAAATAAAAAACATTTCCAAGCAAAAGAACTTTTCACACTTAAAAATGCACTTACCTCAAAATGATAAGTTGTAGTGTTTACTTTTCCAAGTCATAAAATAAGTCTTTGGCCAACTTTTAACATAATGGCTGTAGAACTTAGATCATTTTGTAAATATCTGAATTCAATGGGGTTCAGAGAGGAGTCTGAGGCAAAATTACATCTTTTACTTGGAATACAAATACATTTACTGGTAACCTTTAATAATTATGGACTATGAAACATTGTTCTTGTACAGGGTAGCTTATTAAATGTAATTAATGGGTTTTAAAGTTTCCTCCTTTTTCCCAAAAATATTAACTTGGAGTTGGTAAACGTCAGTTATAAAATTGCACTTAGGAAATCAGTGACTACTTTAGAGGACAACCTTAGGGAGCTAACTTTATGCCTTTTTTTCTGAACTCTATAGAATAAAATTAATATAAGCACATAATACACATAAACACACAGCTACCACCTTTATTTTTAAAAGGGTTACTACTTTTGTAATAAAGTTTAAAACGTATTTTTCATTCTTTGCCTATATGTTAATGCAATGGCTGCTTTATTACAACAGGCTGCTCTAGAATTTCCCCTGCAGTGAGATAATTTCTTTATCAAAAAGTAATTGAAAGTGTGTTAACTGTTCTCAAAGCAAAGTTTTAGATTTCAGCTTAATCAATCTTTAAATAGCATTTAACCCAAAATTTTGGTCACTTCTTTCTCTTTCTTAAAACATTTTTGTTCTTAGGTTCCATGACTCTACATCCTTCCTCTGTCCCATCTACTTCCTTGATTTTCCATTTTTTTTTTCTCTATTCCCTCCTCTTTCCATTTTCCACATTTAGTCTACCATGGACTTTCACCATTGTACTCATTTTTTATCTCTACTCACTGCCTAGGTGACTGGATTAGCTTTCACTGATGCCAATAGCCAAGCCATATTAATAATTTTTCAATATTTGGTCTGCAGTTCCAAACCAATTCACCAGACTCTAAATTCCATTTAAACATTGCAGAGGTTACTCAAGCTTTAGTAATGATTAACACTAAACTTATTTATCTCTCCAAATTTATCTTCTGTCATACCCTCATTTAATGAAAGAACATCACCAGCCACTTACTTGTAGAAAGCAAATGTATTAAAGTCACCCTTGAAGTTTTTATATATAATGAAATTAGTGATTTATTTAAGTATACCTACAATGTAAAATCTATCTTAGCTTCAACCTTATTCAAACTCACCTTTTCTCTTTTCAGTATATTCTCCATTCAATAGCCACAATATATCCTCTCCAAAACATGTTACATCTTGTCATTACCCTGCTCATAAACTTCCAACGACCTCGTAACAAGCAGAAAATCCAAAGTCCTTGCCATTGCCCCATTGCCAGAAGGGAAATGATTCTGAATTATATTTCCAGTTTCATCTTCTACTACTTTTCTTTCTATGTCCTCAAAAGACCATTTTCTTTACTATTTCTTGCACAAAGATCAAGAATAGTTCTTGTTTAAAACCCTTTCACTTGCAAATCATTATCCTTGTGTCTGGCGCTTTCTCCTTAAATAATCAAATGAGATTTTTTTTCCCATTTCATTCAAGTTTGTGCTAAGCTCCCACTACCAGAGTTCCTCTTTAAACAACACATAGAAAATACAGTCTTCAGCCAGGCATGGTGGCATACTCCTGTAATCTCAGCACTTGGGAGGCTGAGGCAGGAGGATCATTGCAAGTTCAAATCAGCCTGGGCTACAAAGTGAGCCTAAGGCCAGCCTGAGCTGCATAGTGGGACCCTGTCTCAAAAAGAGAAAAAAACCAACAAAAAAAAGAAAATAGGATCTTCATCTTTTTCATCATTAATACTGTTAGATCACATGTTGTTGGCTTATTCCATCTTACTATGAACTTGATAAGTAATTTTATCTGCAGTATTTATTAACATGTCTCAAAGTGTACTGGCACATAGTAGGTACTCAGTGCATATTTGTTGAAATAATGAATCCACTAATGAGTGAATCATAAGTATAAATACACTTCCATGGGTTTAAAACAGTATGTTGTTTTAAATGTATACAGATAAACAATATAACGCTTAAATATAGTATTTCTCTGTAATTTTACTAATAAAATGTTTATAATTTTATTATTCAGGGTGAGATTTTATGTGGGCAAGCAAGCAGCCTAATTTTTTTAACCCATTAGAATTATATTTCATAGCCGTCTAGTCATTCTGCTTCCCTTCTGAGAAGGGAGAATTTAAAATCATGGTGGCATTATTAGTCAATCTTAATTTTTTCCTAATCCTCAAATTCTTTTTTAAAGATTTCATTGTGGATAAAACTTTTCAATTTTTATCATTAATAATTCATAAGACAACTATTTCAAATATTCTTCTGGGTATTAGTGAAATCCATATAAGAAATTACCACAGAGCTTCTTAAATAACACATATTTATTTTCTCTTAGTGCTGGAGGCTGCAAGCCTGAGAATAGAATGTCACAAGTGCTGGTTCCTCTGAAACCTCCCTCCATGATTTGTAGATGGCTGTCTCCCTGTTGTGACCTCCAACAGTTTTTCCTTAGTATGCAAGACAGATGTCTCCCTGGGTGTCCAAAAGTTCTCTTATAATGAAACCAGTCAGATTGGATTAGCATTCACCCTCCCATTTTCATTTTAATTTACTGCTTAAGGTGCTGTTTACAAATACCGTCACATTCTGAGAACTGAGTTAGAGCTTCTGCGTACAAGTTTGAGGGAATGCATTTCATCCCATAATGCTCCATGATCCAGGCACTTGAATAGATTTTGTGTTTTCACATCACAGTTGATTTTGTATTTTCTAATTGCAATTATCCATATTATATATATCATCCTTGATTAAATTTTTCCCAGGTGATAAAGAATCTTGTGATAGATAAGTAGGTTAATTATAATACACATATGAAAGAGTTAGTGAAAAACAGTGGATTAGAGGAAAGAAAACAAATATGAAAGAAATGGAGCTCTGAAATTACCATTTCCTAGATTATTATTTTTGTCCAAATTTCCTACAACCCAGAAAGTTACTTTCTTGAATGTTAAGGGTGCATTAGATTAAATTCCTGAAAATCACATACACAGTATTTTTGAAAAAAAATGAATGAATAAATAACTTTAGTGTACTTGTTAAGTACATTCAGATTTTGTTCCTTTCAATTCTTTTACATGTAACATTTAAAAAATCTTTTTGCTGGCATATATGTACATATTATATCTGTTGATATTAAAAACATTGGTAGTCATAAATATCACATTTTCAGAATAAAAAAATACTGAAGTTGATTTAGATAAAATTAACTGGCTGTAATTAAATAGCCAGAAAATTCCAAGCTCTAGATTCTAATCAAAGTTTTGTCCTATGTGTAAGGCTTTATTTTATCCAAATCGTGTCTTTGTCTCCTAGAGTTTAAAGTTTTTTGCTGTTGAGTACATGTGGTAGACAGAATTTCAACCTCCAGATCTTTCACCCCTAGTGCCGTGTTGTAAATAGGTTCTATTACATGGTAAAAATGACTTTACAAAGGAAAGTAAGAATAATAATCAATTGACTTAATATGCGTAAAGCAGCCAGGATTATACAGATGGGCCCCGTGTAGTTATGAGCCCTAAAACAAAGCATTCTCCTTACTGGAACAAAAGGGAAAGTCAGAGAAATAAGAGCATAAGGAAGGCTTTTTGTACTGTTGCTGACTTGGATATGGAGCAAGTTAAGTGAGAAAGTTTACAGACAGTCTGTAGGAGCCTAAGGTGACTAGTGACCTCCAAGAAAAGAAGACATCAATTCTACAACTATAGGAATTGGTTTTAAAAACAACATCATTCAACTCAAAAGTACGTTCTTCACCAGATTCTACAAACAAGGACGTCATCAACTGTTGCATTGGTTTTTTCCTGGCTTATGAGAACTAGAGAACCAAATAAAGCCATGCTAGAATTCTGACAGATAAAACTGTGAGCTAACAAATTTATGTACTAATTTGCTGTTTGTGCTCATTTGTTACAGCAGCAATAGAAAACTGATTATCTGAATTTCACATCCAGTGTACTCAGTGATGTAAATAAATTCATACATCTTCTGTTTGCATAGTTTTTGATTTCCCAGATAGCAATATCACTCTTTAGTGTATTAAATTTAATTCTGATATTTAGAATTTCATGAAACTTGTTTATTTTTGATTAATTGTCCACTCATTCATTGATCTGTCCATTCAGTTTTTCATTCAAATTTGTATAGATGATTCAACATATAAAGACCTAAATGTTAACAATAAGACACAAATTAATGAATGTATTGCCCCTGCCCAAGTACACTGATATTCTAATGGTAAATTAAGTAAAAACTTTAGCATATTGAGGTAGAGTTATAAAATGGCCACTAGTGAATCATGGCTTCTGTATGCATGCCCCTTATTATTATGATGTTTCTTCTGGTTCTAGCAAAAAATAGATTTTGTCTCCCCACCCACTTGAGTTAGCTTGGCTTTGTAACTTGCTTTGATTAATATAATGTGACAGAAGTTCCATGTGTGGATTCTGGATCCTACATCTCGGGTGCCTCACAGTATCCTTTCTTGGCAGTTATAGCACTGTCCTAAGACTGCCATCTTGTAAGAAACCCTGTTTAATGGATGAGAGGCCACAGGTCAGTACCAGCTCTCAGACATGTGAATGCAGCCATTTTCATCATCCTAGTTAAGAGAGCCAGGGTGAGAACAGTGGGTGAGCCACACCTGAAGAATATAGAGTAACAATGTATTTTTATTTTTGTTTGAAGCTATGGAATCTGCATAGATTTATCAATCTAATAAGAACATGGCAAAAGATATAATCTGTTAGAAAATGTAAGTGAGGTCATTTGCTAGCCAGGAGAAGTTTATATCTTACTCAAGGTGATCCAAAAGGCAGTGACATTGAGCTCTGAGGATTGAAAAAGAGTATGCAGGGTGAAAAGTATAAATTGGTGTGAACATTTAAGGTAGGATACTCAAACTAGGCTAGATAGTATGGTCTGGGGATGGGATGTCACAAATTTGAGGGCTAAGAGAAAAGAAGCCTATATGACTGAGGATCATGGACTAAGAGGGACTGTGGAAAGAAACAAGGTTCATGGAGATGTATTCTAAAATCATTTACTAAATAAATTGTGATGGAAGTCTTATTCAGTGCTGTTTGGGAGGCGTATATTAAATGGCATGGTTATTTCCCCAAAAAAGTGTGTTACAGTAGCACAGTGTGGGAGAAGGATAGATATGTTTTGACATAACTTAGTAAAATGCTAGATGACATAAGTACTTAACCATAACTTCTAAGGACTTTAACAGCATAGAAGGCAGAAGCAATCCATCAAACTGCTCACAGGTCATATTATCTGCAGCTTTTATCTCGAGATCCCAGGGGCTAGTTATGGATCTAGCCACTTGTATGTTACATAGAGTCTCCAGTTCTGCAAAGAAGAACAGATTTTTCCTTTAAATTTTTTCAAAATTTTGTTTTATCTAACCAAAGAAATTTTTGACCAGGAAGAAACAACATAGAGTTATGATTAAAGGTATATTTAGAGTCACATCAACCTTATTGGTTTATAGATTAGGAACAGTTTTCAGAAGGGTAGCCTGATCTGCTTAGCATTTTCATGAAAGATAGTAATGATACTTGGAATGGAATTCAGGTCACTTAAACGTTAGTTTTGTGTTTTTGGTAAGACTTAATTTTGTTGGTCATTTAGCAGCTGGAACCTGAGGGTCACTTTGCAAGACACTTCTCACTAATCTTTAAAAGCGACTTACTTCACAAGGCTTGCATCAGAGGGTAGAGTTAAGATAAAAATCACTGCTCTTACTCCCAATTTGGGGTGATTATGAACACTTAATAGGATGGTTAACAAAGAACATTATCCTGTGTATATATGCTTTATTTCCTTCCTCCTCATTGACCTAATGGAGAATTTGGAAATCCTATCCATTTCAGTTTGTATGACTTCAGCTGCTAAAAATTCCTTTGCTGATGTTCATTGTACCATGACATCTTTCATAAATGTTTTAAATATCACAGTGAAAATTTACAACTTACTGAAAGAAAAAAACACATGTAGTTTTCAAGGCTTAACTTTCTCAGAGTGTCCTATAGAGTGTTTTGTATTTAATTTCTGCTAAAAGGAAGGTGTAGCTAGACAACATCAGATAGAGAAAGGTCCCTTTAACCACTATTGGGGAAATTTGGACATTTTCTGGCCCATTTTAAAATGGAAAATTTATTAACAAAAGCACAAACAATGCTGCATTTCAATTAGTATGAGAAAACTATGCTAGCATTAGTATCACATTCTTATGTATACTCTAAAAGAGGACATTTAATGTCTTTCTCCATTCTTGAATTTTGGAAAGTTTTACTACCTAAAGGAATCATTTGAAGGAGAAAGCCTTTTTTGTGTATTTCAGACAAGGCTATTAATTTTTTTTTCATATTCTGTTCATGCAAAACTTAATGCATGAAAGGATAAAGGAATCAAGATAAGGGAAAATGTCAGCAGAACCCCCAGATCTATTTCTACTTATACTTGCACTTGCTGACTGCCAATAAGGATCAGTATTATACCTCTCTTTTGTCCACTTTGTTATGCCTAACTTTCCAATGCAACAGAAATGGGATGAAGGATGTCCTAGTTTGATGCCTTTTCAAAATTACAAAGCCCCGAAAGTCATCCTATTTAGGCAGGTATATGTAGACAATACTCTGCTTTCAGTAAAATTGATGCATACAGCCTTGAATGCAAAAACGTGCATTGAGCAAGCAAGAAAGAAGTATAATATTTCACATTTCATGTGGTTTTTGTGCTTCATGTAAGTTGTATATTCGTTATCAAATATACCTTTTCAAAATCAACTCCAAGGGCTTCCTGGGGATAATTTAGATAGAAGCAAAAGAAAATTGAAAACACAGTTATTTAAAGTTAAAACAATTCCTCATTTTCAAATAAAATGTGAATTGTAAATTATACATTGAAAAAGGAAATGATTGTATCTGTGGATGAGCTGAAGCCATAATGCTTTTGTGATGAGATGGGCTATACATGGAAAATGTAAATCAAGGTTGATTACACAATCATTTTGGGATATTTTGTATAGGATGGATGTGTGCATATATTTTTTTGTACTTTAAAAAGTATCATTTTAATTGCCTTCATAAGTTCTTTTATCAACTATCTGGGCCCAGTTGTACTAACATTTTACTCACCTTTCAACTTCTTTTAGTGTTTCTCCTTGGTTTGAGACAACATAAATTTGCCTTCCTCATCAAGAAGCTCATTTAGCTGCAGCTTGATTGCAAGTAGTTGCCCTAAGTAGCTCCATCTTTGAGTTATCTGTGCCTTTTTCCAATCTATAAACTGTAACTTCAGGCAGGCCATTTTTGTTTTACCATTTCCTCTTTAAAAAGGCATATTCTGTACTTTTAGGCATGCTTCACCACCTGAAAAGAAGTAATAGGATTTTCATGCTATTATAATTGATTTAAAAAAATAAATGCACAAAATTTTCATGAATAGAGGTAAATAAAAATGATCCACATAAGCTACTGCTGTGTTTTTTGTTATTCTAGAAGAAAGAGAAAAAAGAGGAAATAGCAATATCTCTATAGCTAATAATGGCAATAGTTTGAAAGTCCTCATTGATATCAAAGAGAGTTAGATTTTTTTTTTTACAACAAAAGAAAAACCAGTTTGTTTTTTACCCCAAATTCTTGTTTTATTGTGCCGCTAAAGGAAAGGTTCTTTTAACTTGGCACCATTTTCTCTTTTGGATACATAAAACATAGCACCGTTATATCGACATTGGCCCAAGTCTATAGAGAGAAACCATCTTTTTTTAGAAGAATCTCTGTGAGATTCTACATTATTTGCAGATCATTTGGTTCCTTGAAATTAATCTCTCAAGTAATGTGTACAAGTAATACCTTAGGGAGATTAGCACTATATTGAAAGAGAATCTATTGTAGATAAACACACTATGTATCTTTCTGATGTAGTTTTAATTATTACAATTATTAACTGATAAAATGTGTTATATCCCAAAATATGAGATGCAATCAGTGTGTTTTAATCACTTTTTATGTTTGTAAGAGATACTTCATTCATTTCTTTTTGTTCTTGAAACAAGTATTTTTATTTCATCCATGCCTTAGGCAGATATTTTAAATGTTCAAAACCATGAAAGTTGTATAAAACCAATAAAGTAAGGGAGAAAAATATTACTACTGTAAATTGGTTTCTAAAATAATAAATTTTATAATAAAATCAAATTATATTTTAAATCCAAAGTGCGATAATGACCACTGAGCTCACTTTCCCTATCTTTTATAAAAATGTGAATTGAAAGATATATCATTAATAAAATAAGTTCAAAAGTCTAGCTTACTAAATTAGAGAAAACTTTTATATGAAATCCTTAAATATTAGCCAGTCAGAGTAAATCACAGTTTGCCTAAATCTCTTGGTTTGAACAGTAGACAAAAGATGCTGAGAATGATGAAGTCATTGATAATTTCTTTGAACACATTGCTATTCTACCTCCTATATTCTTTCTTTATATTTTCGAGCACTAAAAAAAGTATTATGGTGGAGAATGAGACCAAGGATCATCAAATGAATTCTATGAAGTATATTAAATGTCATATGAGGATGTTGAGTAGTAATTGTACAACTGATACAGAACTTTCCTGTGTAATTATATTATATAAGAATCTGAAAACTCTTCCTCACAGTGATAAAAATACAGCATTCCGTCTGAGGAGATCTGGACTCTTGGCAAACCCAATAGCTAAAAATAAAAGTTTCTTAACATTTAAATACAAGCTTGCAATGGAAAACATGACAACCCTAGCAATACTATGTACAGCTATCATCTTTTGAAAATTGATATTAGTTTTCTAATTCATTCATCATTTTGCATTGAACAAATATTTACCAAGCATCTGTTTTTTGCCAGGCCCAAGGACTATGGAAGCAATCACAGTAAGAAGGACCTAAAGCTTCACAAAGTGTATATTTTTATAGAATGAGTGAACTATTAGCAATGGTCCAATAGCAGCTTTGCTTGGATGCAAAACAGATCCATGTTGAAAGTTTACTTAAGGCTGCTCTGGTCAGTGGGACATTTAAATTGATATTTCAGACAAAGATAAGATATATACATACTGTGGTTTAATTCTGCTTTACCATTTATAGAATAGCAGAAGCCAGCATCCAGTTCCACTAGTTTGTCTTTATCCTCAGCCTTCTCATTTTAAGCTTAGTTGATTTAACTTTCAAATATTTTCCATTATACAACTTGCTTCTTTTTTCTTTTTGTTCTCTTTTCTTTTTATCACAAAAACAAATATTGGTGAGTTTTGGGAAAAATAATATTTGGTATTTCACATTTCCAATATAGTACACAATTAAACTTTTTTATGCTTGCTGCCCACAAACTGTAAACATCACCTCAATGAGACAAACAATTAAGTCTACTGTTTTCTTTGTGGTGCTCATTGTATGCATATAAGCACAGACAGATGTCACAAAATACTGCAATTCCCCCCAAAATTTATTTTCAGTGAAAAAATGTGTAACTAAGTAAATAATTAGATTTACCCACAGTGTAATCAAGAAATCATGCACCTAACTTTTTCAGTGTACAGAAACCTTATGTGTAGAATTACTACTGCTTAAAAACATAAACTTTTAAATAAATAATTTATTTTTTTAAAACAAAAATTACCAAATTTTTGCTTTTATCCATATAGAATTGTAGGTATTCTTTCAAATCTACTGGACAGGTTGAAAAGCTTTCAAAATCAATTCTTGGAAGTGCTGGAGCATTTTGCTGGTAAGTCTCACAACACAGTTGTTTTTGGACAGGCATCAGATATTTGGGAATATTCTTTGACTGTTCAAACAACTTAGATAATAGATGGTGAATAGGGTAGATCTTGTTTCTTGTCAACTCTGCCCCAAATTGAAATACCAAGAATGCAATAATATTTTCCTCTGAGTCATGTATTTTCCGTTCTTTTAGGAGTCTTGTTTTATTTATTTATTTATATTTTAACTTCTGCAGCTCAAGTATGCAGAAAAAAATTTTTAAATCTGTACTTGATTATTAGTCTCACTTACTCTGTGCAACAGCAAGGATTCTGTTTTCTTGGAAATATTTGAGACAGCCTCATGGTGAGCTATAAAGTTATTAATGTTGCTTGATATTTGCTTTGACAGCTGCTCTGTACTCTCTTTAATCATCTTCATCATGGTCAGTAGCTCCTTTTTTCCTTCATTTCTTTCTTGCCTCTCCTGCTTAGAGAGGCTGATACACAGAGAAAACCTGATCGCTCACCTTTCTCCTGCTTTCTTCTGATTTTTTGTTAAGTATAGCTTCATTCCTCTATTCAGACCTTTATTCATTTAGTAATGTATATTCGGCATCTTACATATATAGGAACCTGAGTAAAAGACTGGGAATTTTAATACAGATAAACAAAACACAATGTATGCTTTTGATAAATAAATCTTAAAATGAGCTGGCGAAAAAATGGTTCATGACAATGTAGTGATAAGACATAATAAATACACAGGCTAAGAGTATGTGTTTTGGAGTCAAGGAGGTGTGGATTTGGACCTTAATTAAAAATATTAGTGGCATTGTGTGTGCTACTAATCTACTTACTATCCATCTGAAAGTCCCCCAACTTCAGTTTTCTCACTTCATAAGTGAAAATAACAGTGCACATTCTTTATGGGGATTTAATAAATGTTAGGCCTAGATCAAAGTAAGGTTTAATAAATGACAGTGGTGATTATGGCAAAATGTATGTTAGTCGTAATAATAATGATAATAATGAATTGTAATAATAATGGGAGGAACATGCTAAATGGAATCTTAGAAATTAGAGAAAAAGAAACTGTTGGTGTTATTAAAGCTGTGACTACAGACAGTTGACATGGGCTTCAAAGCTGAATAATGTCACTGGCAGTGTGCTCAAGTGGTTGCATAGGTTGTACGTCCAGGGAGTCTCTGGTTCTCTCAGGGCAATGTGAATATTCAGAGACTAGGGAAGAATTGTATTACAGTCATTGAGTATCCCAAAAATAAATGCCCTAAACTGTGAATATAACAGATACTGACTTCTTTAACTGTTACACCAACTTTATTAAGTAAATAATCTCCAACTTCCTGTCATCATTTCATAGATGAGGCAACTGAGACATAGAGTGAGGAAGTCATTTATTTATTCAGTGGCTCAGCCAGGAATGAGTGGGGTAAGAACACAAACACAGATCAGCCTCTCATGCATTTTATAAGGAGAGGAGATACTTGAGTTTAGCTCACATTATATTCCAGTGCACAGCATAGTCTCTGGCACCTACTAGGTAATGGAATGAATTTCTCCACATTCATGTTTATTAGTAGTCCAAGCTGATTTGGATGCATGGTAGGGGTTTAAATTTGTTGACAAGTTAAAGACTGTGCTTTGTATGTTAAGTAGTGCAGTCTCTGAGTAGAGAACTAGGAACCTAACTGCGCTGTTCATAATAGAATTGAAACAAGAGAAACTTGTTGAGAAAAGTAATATAGAAGTGTTTTTCCATGAATGTAAAACACAGAAAATGAAGTTTTTGGCCAGGCAGGTATTCATGGGTATTAATACAATTGACTGGATGGGATTCTAGATGAAAGATGTTTCTTTTCACTTTGATCACTGAGAGAATAATATTATTAATATTATAATATGTGATGTTTTAAAACCAAGAGCAATAAAAAGCAATGCAGACAAGAGGGAGAAGGGTGAATATAATGGTGGGGCAAAAAGTAAAGAATTTGGGATTTTAACCTTTGAAAATCTGGGGAAACATCCATATGTTAAAGAAGTGACTGGAAATAGAATACTGGAGCTCTGAAATATTAAGGTTATAGATGCAAAAATGAATATTTCTAATTTTATTATTATTATTGTTACTAGTATTATTATCTTGTCAAAAACAAGATGCGAAATTGAACTATGGTTGTGAACTACAAAAACATTTCATTTAGTTCTAAAAGTTGAGACTGATTCTCTTATTTAAAGAAGCTAATATATAAACTTTTAAATTGGTCTTTCCTGCTGAGTACTTCAGTTTTTAGTCTTTATACTCGCCATACAAATAAGGTTGGGAATATTGAATTTGCTTTGATTTTGCCATTCTGAAAAGAAAGCTAATCTTAAAGTATCATAGCTCAAAGTACAGGAGTTTACCCTTTCTGTCATTGCCAGCATTTTCTCTTGCAATGTAAATATATGCAATTCCTTCTAGTCAGCTCCAAACCTTGTGCCTTCACAAAGGTTGCTTGAAAGAGAATAAACACCTCAACTGAGACAGCATTTTGCCTCTTAGGGAACAGATGTGATGCTGTTTACATAGCTTGCAGGGGTTCTGCCAACCAGCAGGTCTTATTATGGAAAATACACTGGAAGCTCTTTAAAATATGTTCCTGGGGCCAGGCTTAGAGCTGCCGCGCTACTGACACCAGGATTTTACTATGTGTAGTTGTATTTTAGAAACCGTAATAATCCTTGGAAACTTAACACAATCTGTTAAACTGAGCTGTATTCAAACAGAATTAAGAGAGAGCTTTAGATCTAATTGAGATTTCTGGAGCTATTTTTCAGGTATTGAAATTATAATTACAACCTAAATGTATCATTACACTCTTCATGATAATGGTGGGAGACACATAAAGAAAATTTTATGATATTGTATGTTTCAAAAATAGTTATGGAAACATTTTTTCATATAAAATTAATGTGGAAAGATAACATCTTTAGACAATAAGCACTTATTTAGGAATTACGGGGGCTTTAACAATTTTATTTTGTTTGGTAAATTCCTGAAAACACAAAAAAGAAAATAAAAGAAAATCTCAATATTTCATGTGAAGTCCTTGGGGACAGTTTAGAAGGTGCTGCTAATAGTTATTCACATGGAATCAGAGCTCACCAGGATTGAATCAGCTTCTTCAGCATAACACCTTTGCCAAATAGCTCCGAAACACAAACAGGGTAATCCTGAATAAGTTCTGCTTTATCTCCAACATGTGTGAGACTTTGGACATCTCAGTTATATAGAATTATGCATTATTGTGCCTAGTGTTCATCTAATTAATTTTCATTGTGATACTCAGTAGCTGATTAATCTGAATAAAAAGTAACCTGCACAGGGTTTATTTGAATTTTGACGGCTGACAAGGTTAGAGATGTTAGTCAACTATCTCCTTGCGGTGAGACAGCCAGAACAAACTTGGTTCTGTACATTGTCCAGATTCTTTTATTCTATTTTAGCAATATGCTATCATATGAGCAAAATGGTGCATTTGCTTCCGCTGCTCATTTATTTTCAACCTCTTAGAAACTGGTATTCTTTATAACAATTAAGAGTTCTATATTTAAAAAGTGTTCTGTGATTATAGTTGTGTGGCTATAAGGGGAATATAAGAACACAGAAATACTCCTTATCAGGCTGGAGTGTATCTCAGCGGTAAAGCACTTGCATACCATATACGAGTCCCTTGATTCAGTCCCCAGGACTGCAAAACAAACAAACAAAAGCTGCACATTTTTTTAAAAAAAATTATTCTCTGCTTCCAATACATTCTACTGAAGTTTATGGTTTGGATTTATTTGCTGATAAAAATGTGTGGGAAAACACTGGACTGTTAATCAATATCCAATTTGTTAGAACTACTAGTAAAGCACTTGTAGTACTGGGGATCAAGAATATGACAACTCCCTTGCTCTTAACATCCCTTTAGTATTCCCTAGGAGAATGCCACTGGATCTGTCTCTAATTAGACCTCTCTGTTCTGTTCTCTGCCCTCTCCCGCATCGCCATGCCCATGAAGGTGCTGATCTGCAGACTGGGCTGTTAGTATTTCTAGTTCAGTTAGCATTCCACTAGAGCAGTCATCATAAACACAATATGCCAAACAATGACAGCAGCTGCCCTCCTAGAATTTTCAGTTGAAGAGTATAAGAACAAATTCTTGCCATGATAACTGACTGATAATGAGAAAGATAAATAAAAACTATTTGGAAAAAATAGTTGGAAAGAACATTCAAAAGAAGTACTAAATAGGAAATAACTTTCCCCCTTGGGCTTTATTAATATTTTGACATATATTTAAGAAATATTGTTTCCTTTCTTGCTTTCTGATTTTGAGGATCCTAGGCAGAGGAAAAATTCACATGAGAGAGCCTAAAGGTAAAGAATTAGATGAAAAATGCTTTTAGAAGAAGTTAGCTTGTTGTGTCAACTTCATTTAGGTTAGTTTTTATTAAACAAAGGTGTTTTGAATGATTTACTAAAATCATTTAGTTTCATTAGGTCCTAAGTAACACTGTGTGCCATGCTAGCACATTTTTTCAGTCTCTTTTCTGAATCATCTATTCACAGAGGTCTGCCTGTGTTCATTTCTACCAATATGTTACAGTTTATAAAATGTTAACTGGCATGCTTATATACTTGCACAGTGATCGATGCCCACATCCTAATATTATAATTTGTGTAACATAGCATACTGGGTTTAAGGTAGGCGTGTAACTCGAATGCTTATGAAGTATTATATACCTGTTTCTCATCCAGAAACCTAAAATCTCAGGAAATAAAAAAACCAAGTAGTAATGCCCCGCATAGCTAGCAATTCATCGTTAAATTGGACTGTGGACAGTGGAAGTTAACTGATGGTTTCCCGTGTGCTTGAATTGAGGACTTTTATTACTTCGACAAAATTTTTATGACCCAGCTTGTTAAATCTTCATTCTTCAGCATACAGATGATAGGATGCTTTCAAAGTAGAACTGGTATTCACTAAAGTCACGAAAACTAACATTGAAGATCAGAACGCTAACAGCAAGTTGTAAATGAGAACTCAAACCATCACATAGATTGTAATATTTTAACAGTGCAACATCATCTTTTCCTGAAAGCAAATCACATAAGAAAGCAAATTACATTCAGGCCTCTGTATGATGCACACAGCTTAAAGCCACCAGTCTTTAGTACTATTAGCTCCTAATTTTAGTGAGGAGGAAACAGTCATTGTTTAAGAATGTACCCTTTCTTCTGCATCAGAAGAATGCTTTATGTGCAAATGCCAATGACTTCTAAAGTATTTCTTTTGTTTTTATTTCCAAGACTAATAACCTCCTTCCAAATGATACTTTAGTTGTTGATGTATTAAAAGACTCACAAAAGTTACAGTTTGTCTTGAAGGTTTGGGAACCATGCTTTTACTGTTGATAGTTTTTAAAATTTTTAAGATGATTCCTGATATTTTCCTTATACTGAGTATGATATATTGAATGCACATTTATTTTACAGGGGAATCTAAATACCCTTAATTTCAAATTATGTATGATTGTCCTAACTCATACTTAAACCTCGAAACTCAAGCGATATTTTCATTGCATTGACTCACTGGCTTTTT
Source organism: Cuniculus paca (assembly GCA_004365215.1). Taxonomy (NCBI): domain Eukaryota; kingdom Metazoa; phylum Chordata; class Mammalia; order Rodentia; family Cuniculidae; genus Cuniculus; species Cuniculus paca. The sequence goes on from RJWT010004492.1 coordinate 27,004, forward strand.
ATAAATACTACGCTTGCAAAGATACTTGTCGACTCAAAAGCCTGGACACATCTACTCTTGTTCACTACATCTGTCCAGTGTCAACTGCGAGTAGTTGACTCATTTTAAGCACTGAGTTGAAACATATTGAATGTATCAATTCTATATTAATTTTACTAAATGAATACTGAAAACCAACTTGTTTTCTTCATTAATAATAGTTACAATTAAAGCTCATGTAAAGATTAACAGAAAAACCTACATCATCACAATTATATCCTGATGTAACTCTCACATCTACTTTTTCCATGTGTCTGTTATCTTTGCTTAGAAGTATTTGAAACCTGTCATTAAGAAAAAAAATTATCTTATATAACAAAGGGTAAATCAGTTCAAATTTGATATTGATAGTAACTTGCTTATCTGAAATTATTCACCGAATTAGTTATATCTACAATTTATTAAAATATATTACATTTATTTCACTTGAATCATCCAAATTGAAGTTTCTGGAATATAGAATGGTGATTTTATTTCATTTTTCTCAATATGTCACAATTCTAGAGTAGTACTGAGACTATGTGGTATTAACAGTATCTTTTTTTTTTATTTTTTGACACAATATCTTAGGCACAAAACTACATAGGCCAGGTTCACACTTGTAATCCTGTTGCAACATCCTTCCAGAAGTTGGCAGACTTGCATCATCATTGTTGGCTAAATAATAACTTGTTATTTAACTTAATCATTTATTTTTAGTTTAAAATTTGCATATGGATTCTAAAATATATTTCCTTTATTATACTGAATGGAGCCATTTTTGCACCCCGTTTTAGGAAAGCCCCAAACACATTTTCAATAGTAATATAAGTTAGAAAATTGTACGTTTTATGAATAAAAGGACATCAATTCCATTTCATTTTAGGATTTTAGGAAATTTAATGAAGTTTCATAAAGAATAAGGTCGCTTAATTTTCACTTTGAAATAGAAATATATTTGGGGATCTAAGTACTACGTAGATTTCTTAACAAATGACATCTCATAGCTGATTCTTCTCTAAATGCAGGAATTCATGTGTATTTTCTAAATTCATTATGTATTTATTATTTTCTTTAATGGTTATATATGGAGATGTAGACACTTGCTTTGTCTATTATTTTCATAAATGGTTTGGTTCTAGATGATTCTTCAGACATGTGTCATGTGTGACTTCAGTCTACTCTTCTTTCTGATTTGTGTAAAGATTCTGAAAGCTGTAGAAATGAAAACTTTTACAGAGGAAAACAAATCACAAAATTTACAACTGATATTTTGCTCACAATGAAACTACTTTAAACATGTAACAGATTCTGTTGAAAGGAAATACGTGAACTTGTGAAATTGTGTGAACTATATAATTCCTCAAAACATCAGTTTGCACCAAAGAACATTAAAGAAGTAGATGAGAGCCATAACATATGATCAATTTTAGATGTACACAAACTGAAATAAAAAGTTTTGGTTAAGAGTAGATACTAGCAATGGTTACCCACCTTACTTGTATCATTTTTATTATTTTGTTAGGAATGATTTTATTCTGTCTTGTTTTGTTTGGTTTTAGTATGTCTGATGGTATGGACAGCCACTTTGAAGAAAACAAGAGATATTATGATAGCCATTGTTGATTTCTTATTATTTTGATTTGAAGACCTGTATCACTTTCATTGTTCTGTTTTGAGTTGCTTTATTGTTTCATTTTGTTTGGTTTTATTCTCTTTAAAATAAAAAAAATTTAAAAAAGAGTAGATACCAGCACTTTAATTACATTCTGACTTTTGTATGTCAAGGCATATGATGGTTCTGATCTTTTTTCCTCTTCCATTTTCTTCCTCTGTCTCTTCCTCCTTTGTGCTGCCTCATTTTTCTTTTTTTCCTTTCTTTTGTCAAGTCTTGTGATGTAAGACTGTAGATATCAAAGGGATAATTAAGAGCTTGCATGTCAAAGTTATGTTCTAACTTATGGGATTTCTTCCAAATGCCAGTAATCAATTGTATTGCAACTTTAAATAAAATGAAACACACATACCAGAAAAATCTTGGCCCCATTAATTAGCCAAGTTGTACTAATTGTAGTAAAATTCTGAACTCTTATGTTGAGCCCTACATTAATCAGTTGAATTTACCCTTCTCTAAGTGCCTACATAATTTGATTTCTGTTTTTGAAATGTATCATTTTGTTTATAAAATGAACAGTTAACACATTATGATACTAATAAAGAAAAAAGAAACCCATTTATAGTGTCTAATGATGACAGCAAGTACCATCTTTCTACAAAAGGATAGAAAACATTAATATCTACTTTAGAATATGACTATATAAGTGCATATGTATCTTTCAAACACACTATCAGATTAGTTTTTAGAGAACCCTGTGCCATAGTTTCTACTTCTAATAATTATTTTTTGCAGAATACTAATGATGATGCCTGGTTCTTATTGAGTGGTCTGCATGTATTAGGTACTGGATTTGTTATTCATATTTATAATAAAAAGATATCAAAACTTCTTATAACAATTAGTGCTACTAGCACTGTGTTTGTGAATTTAAGGAAATCAATAAACTGATAAATAAATGCCTTTGATCATAGACATTAAAAGATTATTGATCAGTACATATAATAATAATTTTCCATTGGTTAGATTAACCAACCTTAAAATGGTTGATATTTTTAGGAATTCTCAAAAACCGAAGGAACAAATAATATCAACTGAAAACTTCTTTATAATGTGTTTTGGTATCAATATAAGGCTAATTATTTATAAAGAAATGTGTTGATGAATGCATATGAGGATTTGAGATTCAAGGAATCAGAGCTGTGATTGGACTATGGTCAGGAATACACACATTTGCTCGGCTGGTTTCCATTCACAGGAAACATTCCAACAGTTTTGAGTAGTACAGTTTTCCTCAAGTTCAGTATTACAAAATTCTTTTATAGATGTGCATATGCATTCTTAGTCTCTGCATAGTATAAGTTATATTTGCTCATTTTTATGCTTTATTTTTGTTATTTTTGCCTCCATTTAAACACTTTCAAAAGGCAGAACTGATGTTTGTCATTTCATTATGTATATTGTGTATAACTCTTAGAAAGTGATAGTAGAACTGCTACTTGTTCCTTACACAGGCATATTTTTTACAGACTTCATTACTATGTATGAGATGCCAAAATACATTTATAAAAAGTACAATGATCATTTGTCATAAATCTCTAAATGTTACAGTGTGTCAAATTTGTTTAAGCAAGCATTGAATGAGCACACTATGTATGTACCAAGCACTAAAGTTTATAAAGATAGCTAGGTCACATATTTCTCCCCACATATTAGACTAAAAAAATTTCAGTCTTTGGGATGAAGGATGATTCAAGGTGAATGTGAAGGACAAGCACAGAACAACTGAGTTATCCTTCCAGTCACTCTGAGAACACTATTGCAGATTGTACTAAGATGTTAGACAATGTTGGTCTCCTTATCTGAAGGGTTCGGTGTATCACAAGATTTGGGCCCCCTTGGGAAAATCAATGAGGAATTGCAGTAAGGCAACAGCACAAGCCTTGGTCAAGTGGGGGCTTTTCTCAGCAACAGGCCTCGTTTGACTGTCCATATCACACGTTTTGGGAGACTATCTTATGGTGACATCTGCTCTGGTGAAGCTTTTAGTTTTCCTAAGGATGGTTTCATTTCCTGGTGTATTTGATAAAAGTAATTAAGTGTCTCTGGAGAGAAAAGAACATAGACCACATTAGCCTTTTTACATTTTTTGAAGTTATATGTGCTCATACCTGCAGAATCCATGACACGAAAGGAAAATCCCTCAGTTACTTTCTATTTTACTTTTTATAGAGAATCAGTGGAAATAGAGATGTAAGAAAAAAGAATTCATTTTCACTTTTTCATCCTGTTATTTGATAAGTAATGAAGTACAATGTGCTAAACTGTATACGGGGAGTAAGATTAGGATGTCAGACAGGATTTCAGATATTCTTCATGCAGCTTGTTTGCTGTCCTGTCTATAGAAACACAAATCTATAAAATAATATTTTAAAACATTGCTTTTAAGCTTTCACTGCACTTAAAAACTATTTGACTCTATTTTACCACCATTCAATAAAATCACCTGATTATATCATAAAAAGGGAAATGTTGTTTTTTATACATTCTTGCAACTGAGATTTTTCCACAGCTATTAAAGAGAATAAAGAAAGATTAATTTTCTACCTAGTGACTTGTGATTACACATTTTAATGTCTACTTATGTACACTTAGGGATATACCAGATACTTATGCTGAGGCGGATGTTAGTTGTGAACTCATAATATTTGTTGGTTTTATGATGTAGGGATGGCTATAATATTTGCAGAAAGGGAAATCATTTAATAATAGTCAAATGAGTTGCTGTTTGCCATAAATAGTTATTATATATATTGCTAAAATAGGAGGCTTCTAGATTTCAGTAAGAAACCAATATTAAGTTACTGATCTTTTTGTTAATTTAAATAAGTACTCATAACTAAAATAATTTTACATAAATTCTTAAAATCTACTAATTTTCAAAGTCATAAAATGTGCTTCATTCATAAATGTAAGCACATGTATTTACATCTGCATCATATATATAAAATCATAATTACTAAATGTTATGGTTTGTATATAGATGGCCCCTGAGCCTTGTGTAGTCATGGAAGTGGCTGAATCTAACGTTTATGATTGATTCCTTGTCTAGTACTGGGTTTGGTGGTGTGAGTTCTGCACCCGCCCAGGGGTGGAGCTGACATACAATGTAAGGTCGGAAAGGAGACATGTTTTTCCCTGTCTTGAGCAGTTTGCTCTTGCCACTTGCAGCCGACATGAATGGCTGCCCCTCAGCCATGCCAGCCTGCTTTGGAGCCAGCTGAGTATGAATTGAAACCCTCAGAAACTGCAAGAAATGAACCTCTCCTTCCTTCACTTTGGGTGTCAGGTATTTTGTCTCAACAATGAGAGAGAGAAAAGTAACCAAGACAGAATTTGGTACCAGTGGAGTGGGGTCATTGCTGTGACTGTACCTGACCATGTGGTTCAAGAGCCTTTGGGAATGGCTTGTAAGAAGAGTTTGGAAAGATTGAAAGATGTTGCCTGAATGCATACAGCTGGAAGAGCTTAGGCTGTTCTGTAGGGGAGATTCTGGTCAGAACTCAGGAGACCAGAAGGCTAATAGAAAGCCTGCTGGTAAAAACCAGACTCGGGAGGTTTCTGCTGGGAAAAAGGACTGCATTGGTTGGTGGACTTCACATGATGTTTGTTATGGCTTGGCAGAAAGTTTGTCTGCATTTTGTTCCTGTCCAGAGACTGCCTGAGACTGAGAGTAAGGTTGGTGAACTGATTCATCTGGCAAAAGAAATTTCAAGGCAGTCGAATGTTGAGGCTGTGGCATGGCTATGGGGGCTATTTGCCAGATTTACATTGTGAACCAAGAGCACAGAGCTGGGAAGGGTGATTTGAAACATGAGTTTGACCAGAAAGGAAGCTCCAGCAAAGCTATGGACTGTAAAGATAAAGCTGAGACCTTGATTGCTAAGAAGGAACAGAGAAATAGAAAAGATGGCCTGAAGGCAGTGCAAAGAGCAGCAAGTCTCGAACCTTTGCAGCTTCCAAACTGCAAAAGTGAAAGACTTTGCTTTGAGGAGAAAGCCTCAGAGCACCATGTTCCAGAATGGTGGCGGAGACCACAAGAGGTTCCAGAATGGTCACAGCATAAAGAATCTGTTCCTTAGAACCAGGTTCAGAGTGTCCAGTGATCCAGGCACTCAACCCCTACAGCCAAGAGAGAGGAAAGCCTGGCTACTGCTCCAGTTAGCAGCAGACCTCAGTGTCATTCACATGGTGCTGGTTTTAGGTGCGCACAGAATATGCAAGTCCTGTGGTTGAAAAGGCTTCTACCCTGATTTCAGAGGGCCTGGGAGGCCAGGCACCATGCCCCTGAAAAGGCAATGTGTAAAGCTGTGAGTGTGAAGCCAAAGTGGAGACCCCAGAAGTTTAAAAAAGTCAGGAGCATGGGTCATTTAAGGAAAGCTACAAAGATTGAGCAGAGTGGATCTAAGAGAAAAGCTGTGGGGACTAAAACCCCTAAAAGCGCCATGGGGGTGGAGCCACACAAGCCCTTTGGAGCTCACAATTTTCCACAGATTGCTTCAGATGCTGGACATACAGCTACAGGACTTAACATTTGCCC